>JAIPRL010000272.1:0-44996 GCA_025469235.1 Pemphigus obesinymphae | reverse complement strand
ATCAGTTGGTTACGTAAAAGAACATTTACGGAGCATTGTAATACTGTTTTTAGTTTAACGGTCCGTAAATGGTTTAACAGACAGTCACGTAACCGGTGGCTTAACCAATGATTGTAATACTGGACCTAAGACTTTATAGTTAGGACGTTATAGTGTTATACACTTAATTTTTAAGGTTTTCTATACAAGCAATTTCGAGGGAATTTAAAAAAAATTTAATTTAATGATTTAAAAATATTATAATAAATAGGTACCTTATACCTATACAAATATTTTAAAATTACTTTAAAAATTCAGCCTATCAAAAATAGGGGTTACGATTTAAAAAATTTACCAAATAATAATCACTTATCATTTTTTTTTCATTAAAATCAATCTGGATTTCGGATTCAATTCATCAATCTGGAGTTTTCCTTTACATGTAAACTAATAATAAAATCGAAAATTACCACTTTAAACTTTAAAGTATCAACTACAATACATTTCCTATCAGAAAGTTTTTTATTTAGAACTTCTTCTAAACTCCATCTACCCAAAAAGTATATAGGTACCTATTAGGTACGTACCTACCAAAAATTTTAGATTTAATAAATATAAAATTTTACGCTCAAAAAAAGTATTTTATTTTTGATAATATGCAATATATGATGAACATCTCCAAGAAGCTAATGAATTATAAATTGATCACAAACGTACAGATACAACTTTTGTAAAAATCTTGTCCTATAAATTACTATTATAATATTATTATAAATAGGTTTTTATATAAACTTTTCTTGATTCTGTAATATCAAAATATATATTATTTACCATTACCAGTGTCATAAAATTACTACATGTTAGGTACGTTAATAATTACATTTATATAATTGTGTAAAGTACAAAATGTTGCGTAAACTTTTTATGGACTATGATCGTTTGCTGAATATATAACATGTTTATATTTTATAATTTATGGTTAAAATATCTAAAACTATCCATAGTTCAAACTAATTTATAGTGTATAGGTACATCAAAAAACATTTCTTATAAAAACCAATTGGGATTAATGTTAATGCAGATTCATTGTGTGATCAATTAAACTAGGTACATTGGTAATGTAATCCGTCAATACTGATTGCTACTAATTACTATAATCCGCATTAAATGTGTTATAGTATATATTTATCGATCAGAATTAGTTATTCGGATACGGTTAGATGCTCAGCATTAGTGTTCGAACACACTTTCCAAAATAATGAGTGGTTTTTTTTTTTTTGGAGGGAGGGAATATCTCACTCCCCAACTTCGAAAAGCAGTCAGCAAATAATAGAAAAAGTCGATGTCCTTTTTTTTTTTCTTATTCGCGTTTTTGTTAAGTACGTATTTTGGAATTTTGTGGAGAAATTATACAGCAATGAAGTATTTTTTGGAATTTTAAGTCGACAAACTATAAATTATTAGGATTGTAGTCGGTAAAATAGGAAGTGTTTTAAAGAGAAGTATATTATATTATTTTTTTCACATTTTCACCCTCCCCCCCCCCACAAAAAAAATCTTCCTTGGGGACGGCCCTGGTTATGGATTACAATGTGCTTATACCCGAAAAATGGGACATAATTAACTAATTAAAATTAAGTATTATAACATAAATTAAATTAATATTATTACTGTAGTTTCTATTCTTATTAAATATAATATTTATTTATTTTATTTATTTATATTAAATTCAAATATGATATAATAGTTTTATAGTACATATAATATAATATTATAGTGGCAGTTTTATTTATATTTAATTTTGTAGATACATCCTATCTGTATGTACTCGCAAATAAAATTATTTAAAATGGGCTCTGGAAATCGCGGTCATGAAAAATGAGTGATTGAACCCACGACTCGTTGCGCATACCCACCCCTTAAACCATGGGTACTCAACATTTTACCGGCGCGCAGCCGTTACCATGTGCCAGCCGACAGGTAATATATGTAAATACACACAATTCCAGGGCTCATTTTTCGCAACTGTAGGTACTAATATGGCAATGTAATACTCTACAATAATATAGGTAGGTATTTATCTACAAATAATTTCGATTATCTGCATATTATATAATAAATATATGCGCAAGCAATGGGGGTTGGCTTCGGGTCCAGACTTCCTCCCATAGCACATGGAATATTAAAAATGTATACATTTTTATTTTACATCAATATTTTCATAAATATTGGATAATGAATTTTGCCTATAAAATATTTTCATATAAGTACATATTGCTATACGAGGTAAAAAAATAAAATACTCATATATTTACATACCTAGCTACATATTATTGTGCAACTACAAATTATAAAAAGCTCAAATTCACATTTTTAATTTTTATCAAGACACAAACATTTAAATTTTTATAAATTCAAAATAAAAATTATGATAGATAACGATCTGTATTATTCAATGCCTTTTTTTTAGATATTATAGGTAGGTATAATACGGGCATCGCCCGTTTTGGCCAAAATGAAATTTTCCCCTTTAGACAAACGTAGAGGTAGATATATTAAAATATACGGTAAGTATAGGTATTTAGATATATGTCGGTCGCGCCAATAAAATCAGTCGGGGCCCTCACTGGCTTTGCTCACTCAGACAGTTTAATTTGAAAATATCCCCTCCACCCATTTCTTATGCAATACCACATCGAGTTATAGGTTAAATTAAATACAGTTTAGGCGTACTTCTTTCGGTCACACAAATAAAAATTCGGTGAAATGGAACAACGGGAAAAAAAAAAAAGAAACAACCGAAATATGTAACGATTACAATTATTTTTGGAAGATTATTTGGACATCGGTAGCAAAAATGAAATATTGGCCGAAAATAGTCATGACGGATTAGCCAAAAAGGGTTCCATATTAATTTTCAATAAATTTTAATGGGAAAAATTGGCTTTTAAGGGGATTGGAAGTGGCGTTTGTCTATCTGTCTCTATCGCACACGTAACAGACATTTAGACCATTCCTATTTACAACGTATCGATGGATCTAGTGATGCGATAAGGATATTTTAGATCGACTTTCCCACATTTTTTATTTTATCTCCCTTAAGTCTACTTAAAATTAAGTTAATATATTCGGACATTTACAATTTTTATGAAAATTAAGGGGAAAAAGTAGGTAAGTTGTTCTAAAGTATATTTTACGACGAATTTGAATCAGTTTTCAGAATCCTTATTGCATCATTAGGACAATCGGTATGTTGGAAATGGGATCTAGTGTCTTTTCAAATACGGTAGCCGTATTTATTGACATATGCCTGTGCCTGCGAGTGAACACACCATCATTATTATGACGAACGTATTTACAAATACTAAAGACCAAATACTACTGAAACAAACACACTGGGCTGCGCGAATATATAAAATAATTGTCTATGCACAACCCCTTAATAAATGACAGCTTCCAATCACTTTAATAATAATTCATAAAATGTATAACAAAAATAATATTTAAAAAGCCGGTTAATAGGGAGTAGAAGTACTTAACAACCCAAAAATATTTTGGTCAAAAAGTTGTTCGTAGCAAAAATAAAATAAACATTACAATTAATAAAAAATATAGGTGTTATTATAATACTGCCTAATATGGAAGTAGGGAGAAAGACGACCCTCGAGGGCCAAGTGCCCCCTACCATTGTAATGCTGTCATTCAAATACAAAAAAAAATATATTTGAAATGTTCTACTTAGTCAAAAAATGTCTAAAATAACTGTAAATCGTAATAATTTTACCAATGATCATTTTTGAGTAAAAACTGAAATTATTGTTATCAAAAACGGTATTTTGAAATGTTTTTAAAATAGCTGATATTGGAAACAATAATTCTCGGCTTTTACGAAAGTCCACACTTTTGTCAAAATCAAATTTTTCAAAATAATTTTAAACAATGAAAAAATTGGAATAATGTCAATGGATTCAACCAGAATAATAAAAATAAATGGCCACTAAATATAATAACACGCGACTGGTAAGTGGTTTAGTTTTATAGGGCCTTCACCCTACAGCATCCCCATATCTAATTACCTTAAACCACCTCTGTAAGTACATAACTATATCATATTATACTAAATTAGTAAATCAGTATATTATCGGAAAAATCAACTCTACGAAGACATTTTAACGAAGATATTATTTTACATTTCTTATAATGAACTTAGTAACTTTAGATTAAAAAAAAAACCAGTAAAAATTGAGTACCTATACAATAATATTAATCGAACTGAAATATTTCAGTTATTTGTTTAAAATATCTCGAAATTTGTATTAGGTATCTACCTAACAATTTGTAATAGATTTTTTGGATTCAAGAAAAAATTGCAAAACGTTGCTTGGTAAAAATTAAGAATAGTTTTCATTTATATCATAAATCATTAATTCCATATTCAAAATTTGAATTAATCAACATACATTTCCAAAATGTCAAATTCATTACAGTTAAATAATATTGTTTTTTTTTTTAAATACCTACTTTACAGTTTAAATAGTTAATGACTATTATTGATGATCTATATATATATATATATATCTACGCCAGTTTTCAACGTCGAAAGAAACATATTTTAAATAATTTATATTAAAAATTAATTTTTGTTTAATTTTTGTTCTTTTATAATCTACTCAATTTAAAATATTTACTTAGATACAAACTATATACCTAGTCTTTTATATAAGTAATTTGTCTTATGTTTAATTATTATTTAATGAACATATACCTAGGTACCTATATAAAAAAAAATATCTCTAAAAATAATTATCACAAAGAATTGGTATTACGTATATTAATTATTATTTATTAGATTAACATACATACTATTATACAATAATACGTCATAATAAACTTATAAGTTTAAACGAAGTAATTTATAGGTACACGAAGGGTACCTATATAAAAATAGTTGAAAAATAGTATGGGTACTTATATGTAACTTTATGTTGGTTTAATTACGTATATTATATATATTGTCTATTTTGAATATGACCAACGATTAACAAGACAATAAGAGAAAATAGTATATTATAGGTATAATATTAGAATATTTTAAAATGTGACCTACCTAGTTCTACTAAAATACAGTTTATCATAATCTATAAGAATGAAAACTAGTTTTTATATGATTTATCTGAATGAAGAGACCAAAGAATGTATCACATAATTAATTATAAAAATTAGTTGTATTATTAAAAATAATGAAAATACTTATATTAATTTAAAATGTAATTTTGATTTGTATTTAAATAACAATATTTTATTAATACGAGATAGGCAATTAATTATATATCATAATATTTACCTATAACTATCTAATTAAGTATACGTGTTATTTACATACAGTGAAATAATAATACGTGTTTTTAATATTTGTTTTATAAGTATGCATACAACACTAAAATATGTGTGACTTGTTGATTTAAAATGTGTGCCTATAGTAGTTACCTAGTACACAAACTAGATAAACGTATTAAAAAAAAAAAAAAATGAATAGATTTAATAACGATTGCAGACGCGAATAGTAATTATTTGTAATATTTAATATCGTTTCTTAACTTTCTTAAATGTGACTCACCAATTGTCGCCGCGTTAAAAGTTCGTCAATGGTACACCCTTTTTGTTTGACGATGGAAAGCGTATTCGTTAATGACATTTTTGAAAAAAAAAAATGTAAATTGTATACAATATTGTACGTACCTACGTAGATATAATCATACATCTACTAAATACTAATGTTTAACTCTATGATATAAGCTCATTTTAAATGTAAACACCCCGTACAATTTGTTATTTTCAGGAAAATAATTGAAAGTTCATGGAGAAAAATAACGCGAGTGTATTGAACCTGAGCGCAAAAGCGTAATGACTGGCAGTTACCTCGACTTGCCGCGGACCACACCGTCTCTCATAGCCCGCCCTCTAGGGACTACACACAACCAAGGACCTGCGTCATGCGTGTGAAGTGTCTTTTGTGAGTAGTACTGGGTTGGGAGATCTATAAATATGCCGGCGCCTGGTGGTTCTTTTTTTGAGCACTACCAACCCCGTACATATTATTATATTGTGCAATAATCATTACATTTCTTTATTATTTTCCGAATTCAAATCCTACAACGATGCAATTCAAATTATATTAATATAAATAGGTCACAGGTAATATAACTTATAAACACACACAAACGCACACAAAACAATTTGACTTGTATACACAGATCATTACGAAATGTAAAATTAAAATTAAATCATCAACTATTATTAAAAATAAAATTATCATATAAAAATTAGGTGTACCTAATATTCAATCAAATAAAACGGGATAAATGATAAAATATTGAATTTTAAGTTTAAATGGTTTGATTAATATTATACCTAATATACAAACGATGAAATTCGACATTCACTATTTACATGATACCTATAAATATTATTGTATAAAACATACGTATGTATCTATGTACCTACGTATTAAAAAATATATATATATTTTCATTATGAAATAACTGATTAACACATAAACGAGAATGGATATAATCATTTCCATTTAATTTGGGTAGTTTTTTGAAAAACTTCGAACTATTTATATATTAACGGATTAAAAATAATTGTTTCAAAATTCCATTAAAACCATGGTTATGTAAAAAACTACGATAAATACTAAATACCTACTTGCACAAATAACTAAAAGCTCAAATACATATTATACATTTTAAAACCAAATAAAATTTAACAATTAAAGTAAAATAGGCTCTTCTTTAAGTTAATTCAAAATTTGTTTACAAATTTTAAACGCTTGTAAACTCATTTACTATTCGGTCATAAATATTCAAATAAATTATTTACTAATAATTTTATTACTATTTCTTATTTACCATTGTATACTTCATTGTTAGTCATTAATTTAAGTTTTTAATTAATTTGGAGTCAATGTTTTTAAAAACACCTACAGATTAATTATTAAATATTACCTTTCTACATGACCCGATATCGACATTTCCTAAAAATGTATTCTGATAAAACTTAATTGACTAAAAAATATAAAAGTAAGCACCTATATATAAGTTATATGTACAAACATAATTGTTTCCTACTTTAAATAATTGTTTTATGTTAAATACAATTTCCTTGCTTGGAGATAACAATATTTCTTTAATTTATTCAACATTTGACAAACTATATAAGAAGTAACATAGTATGATATATATATATATATACCTAGGTATATAAATATAAAATGAGGTTTATAAATTATTTTATACTTATAAGACACTAAACTGAATGTCCTATTAGATTTTTGACTAAAACAAACGGTCTTTATAAAACATTAATGAATAATATAAATGTTTTGCAACATAAGAGTATATAAACTCGTACCTATGTATAAATCCATTGTTTTTAAAGGTATACATTATAAATCTATACTTTTTATAGTATACTTTTCTATACTTTTTAACATTATAATAACTTTAATAATAGTATAAGAACATTTTATATTAAATATAATTTTCTTATATCAGAAAACAGTATTATCCCAAAAATTTATTCAACATTTGATATACTATACTTAAAAAAAGAAACATAATTATCTCATAGGTATATGAATATGAATACCATATATTAGGTCTTATTAGGTTATGAAGTAAATTCAGTACATCGATAAAATTAGTACAATAAACTAAATACTTTTTGGCACAATAGTAATAGATATATAACAATCTTATGATTGAATATATATCTAATATGTAAAGAAAAAAGAAAAAAAACCATAAAACTATTAAATATGTAATAAGAAATAGTTCAATAGGTACCTTATCTTATTTAAATATATTACTGCATTATCAGATAATTTATGTAAATTATTAAGTGTTCATATAACACTGGTAGGTAATTTAAATATTAAGTTGAAGACTGGGTTAGCTAAAACTTTTCTAAGTCGATGTAACAATATATGTTACAAGGTGTACTTAGTGCCTATTCATGTAGTTTTTGACAATATAAATATGAGATGGATGATTTTAAAACAGACCTTTTTTTGACAAATTTTTGTTTTAAAATACTAATAATAGTATTAAAATTACTTAATGCTAACTTCATTAGGTTTTAAATCTGTACAAAATGTAAACAAAATTGGATGAGTAGTTTTCAAGAAATTGTGTTGACTGCTCTGAATCTAGAAATGATTCAATAAGGTCATACTTAAAGATAATTTCTTACCGTGCAGCAATTCCGTTATGTTGAATTTCTTGAACAAATATTCCAAGTTCTCCTTTTTCTTCACTTCTTAAACCGACTACACTAAAACCCAAACTACTACCTTCTGGTTTATAGAGCTGAAAAAAATTATTACTTTTATGTATTTTCTAAATTATAAATAAAATCATTAAAATATATCATTTAGATAATTAACATAATATTTTCTGTATTAGTTATTATTATTAATGTGGATAATTGATACTTTACTGATTTAATGAATCATATACAGGGTCAAAACTAATGAAATTCTCAGCATTTTATTATCATTACATTTGTTTTAAACTTTTTTTTACTAACTTTATTTAATAATTAAATATTAAATTGTTTTTCATGTATCACATGTTATGTTATAACTTATTAGTAATTGAGAATTTCGTGAATATTAATTATAAATAAATATTATCATACTTGAACGTTATGTATTTTACGTCCTCTAGATGCTTCTTCAACAGCTTTTTGAAATTCAACTGCATATGATGGTGTTGTTATTGGTGTTAAAGTAGTTGATATATCTTTTATTAAAGATTTACTTTCCTAAAATAAAATATAAAACTATAATATAGTATTTAAAAAATCTTTACAGTAATATAGATATTGAATTAGAATTATTAACAAATTAATATAGTTAATAATATAATTGATTTAATGTTCCTATTTATAGACTTTTATTTATAAACCTATTTATACATCAATAATATAAATTACAACAATAAAGTAAGATTCACACTAGAGCTTTTATAATGTTTAGCTTTATCTCTAAAAGTTAAATTATTTTCACTTTTAACTATGTAACCGCATTGTATAATTAGGTATCATTTTTTTATCAATATATTACACTGCACGCTAAAAATTCAAGAGTGAATCTGCTTTAAATATTTATTAATCCAATGAATTACACAGAGGTCGATAGTTATTTCACTGTACTATCATTATATTACAGAATTATTATGCTATTTTGCAGTTAAATCTGATATTAATTGAAGTGAAAAATATGTTGACAATTTGTATTTTTTTTAAATACTGGAAATAAATATGAGTAAGTACATATTTGTATATGATCATTTATATATTATTTTCCAAGTTTCAAAATATGTTAAGGAAAAACTGAAAAAACATTATAAAACAATTGGGAAAATTGAATTGTAATTATTTTATATACCTAAAACAATTAAAAAAATAATTATTATAATTTTTATAAAAAATTTACAAAATATATCTAATTTATAGTCTTTTAAGAACTTTTTCAGACTTAGTTAATTAATGGTTTGTGAATTTTATGGTTACGATAAAATGTAGTATTTATCCAAGAGATAACTCGTATAGACAGAGGCAATTCATATAAAAAGTATTTATCTATTTATCCTCAAGAATTATACAGCACAAATATATCCAATGGATATTTAATAGATATCCAAATGTATGATTTTTAGTTATTTATGGGGATCTATGCAATCCCATTATTTGATAATACTTTTTCAGAATATTTCATTTGAAATTTTAATTTGTTTACATTTTTATCTTTAAAATTTAAATGGACTTGATAGTTGTAAAATATAATATTAAAATATTAATTTGGTATTTTAAGATTAAATTGTTAAATTTAATAATGAATGATAAAAATACCAAAGGATCACGGCTTAGTAATAAATAATAATAATATAGTTCATAGACTTCCGATTACCAAAATTCTAACCTACACATTTATAAAGTAATTGAAAATAGTAAATACACTCAATATAAAAATGGTTTAATCATTTAAACATTTTTTTTTTGTGTTTTCATAAAAATATACATGTTTTATGTATTCATTTGTCTTCATGTATTATTATTTTAACTAGTTTTTTCACCATATTAGGTTTTCATTTAAATTTTTTCTTATGCGTTTATCGACAAATTATTTCTTAAAAGTAACACGCTGATAAAATTTTCTGCCGAAAAATAGGTACACATGAAAAATTAGATCATGACATCTGGTCATTAGTCATCTGGTTAAAAAATTTCCCACAGAAAAATATAAAATAATAAACATTATAAAATAAAGAATCCACTCAGAATCTAAAATTTATTCATTAAGAGAACGCTACACTGCCGTGTTTCAACGCATGAAACATGCTTCGGGAGATATATGTTTCTAAAGAACTAAATTATTTTAGCATACAATAACCTCAATCAAAAATGAAAGATCAGAAATTTATCTAAATTTTTACATGGGCGATTTTCAATAAAGTTATTGTTAGTCAAATTATAAGACTTTTAAAATTAGACAATTCTGGGAAATTCAATTTTATAAAACGTCCATGTAAAAATTTAGATTATTTTACGATGTTTAAATTTATATAGTGGTTATCAAAAGGTAAAATCACTCAGTTTCTCAGAAACATATTTTACCTAGTTTTTAATAGTTACTTATTAATACTTCACAATCAAAATAGTTACTGGTATAGGACTATTTTTAATTACTTTAAAATGTATTTAAATATTTTTCAATCATGAGATTTTCATATTTCTAAAAATTGCCATACAAAACACCTTAAAAAGCGTAATGTGTATAGTGTCCTCTAAAGTTTTTAGGGCATTATTATTACTTTTTTAAGTCATCATTATTCCATCTTTAGTTATTGTTTAAAAATTCCATCTACAAAAATTTATTATAAGTATTTAAGTCTCTTTAATCTAAATTATTTGGTTCTAGAGGAGGGTCCAGTACACCCTTCCAACCTACTAATAAAAAAGGAAAAATTATATAAAACTATACATTTTTTTTTATATAGAAGCACTTATTATGTTATGTTTTTCATTTATTATAAGTTTAATATAATTAATAATTTTTATAATTAAAAACTAATAGTAATATACTAATTATTATATATATATATATCCAAATCCATTTTTATTTTATGAATTACAAATATTATAAAAATTAAAATTAATTAACTAAATAATGATATATATACTTTTGAAGTAGGAGAAGAACTTTCTGTAGATGAACTATTTGAAAGTTTAGGAACCCTTTGATCCAAATTTTCTGGTACACTATTATAAAGAGTAGACTCAGATGGCAAACTCAAAACTAATTGGCCAGTTACAGGAGATATATCAAAATCAACTGGTAATAAAGATGGATGTTCTTGAAGTTGACAACTCAATTCTGATACTGAATCCTATAATATTACATCAAAATAATAAATTATTCAATTTATACTTTAGATGACATGATACCCACATTTGTTGTCTCTGTCTATTTAATGGGCAATATAGCAAAATCACACTAAGTAAAACAAAATATGTGGTGTCTATGTTAGAATTAAATTTGAAACTCCTACTACTATCTTTGAAAAGGAGAATAATAAATTGACAATTGTATTTTGAAAATTATGTCATTCTCCAGACTGGAAAATATTCTTTTTTTCAAAATTGCCAATTTGTATTTCAATTCTAATTTTAACATGAGTCACAATTTTTGTTTTGTGTAGTGCAATTTTATTAAATTGCCTCTTAGATATGAGCAGGGGCAAATGTGAATATCATATTTTCTTAAGTAAAGTTTATTTTTTTACTTGAACAGATGCAATTGTTTTTATAATTGGATTTTGAAAAACCGAGATCAAAAGTTGAAGATCATTATTGGTATTTGCTTTTAATTTATCATCACCTGATTCATTAACTAAAGTTTTTATTTCCGTTAAAATAGACAACGCTGCAGACATATCTATAAAATTAATTAATATTATAAATATGTTGACAGTAAATAGTACACAATTTTCTTATATATTTATTTATAAAAATAATTTCACTTGATAATAATAACAGTACCTATGCAGCATTTACAACCCAAAATATTTATTTTATTTTATTATTGATTTTAAAACATTGAACTATAAAAATGTACTGGGAAAATAAAATACAAAACATTAGGTAATAAGTTGCAACAATTTTTGAATGTCATTGCGACAAACCACTACTACACTAGGAAAATTGATATAAAAGTTCTACATTTCAACGCTAATTTTATTGTGTATTAATAAACTAATTAAATTAATTTTTTCATGAGAAATTGAAACCCTATGGTATTTCTACCCGTTTACTGTATAACTGTCGTCATTCAATTTCCTACCCTATTTGTATTATTTTAAAGTATTCCCACAATGAAAGAATTGTCCCGTTGGTATGGAAAACTTGCTTGGTTACTCCTATTCTGAAATCTGGCAACCAATCTGATATTGATAATTATAGGTCGATCTCTATCCTCCCCCACTTATTCAAATTATTTGAATCTTCCACAAGAGAAGCCTTTATCATATCCTTGACAACTTCGTAGTCAAGTAGATGCTATATTTACTGACCTCAAAAAAACATTGGCCCGTGTTGAATCCAAATATTTTTTCCAGGCTGGCTAACTTTTTTTTTCAGATATTATACTTATAGTACTATAATGTGTTCTATATTATTATTTTACTTCAGGGAAATTGAGTATATCTAGGAAATATATTTTGATCCAGTGGTGGATTCAAGTGGGGCCCTCCTTAACATTTATATAAATATCATCACGTTAATAATGTAAATTACTAAAATAATAATTTTCTGAAAAAATTAGGTACAATATCCCATAACCAAAATTGATAATAATTGACAATTTGATTGTTATTTTAAATCTTTAATAATTCTATACTTCTGTCTCCGCTCTCCATCTATTTAATAAGCAATATAACAAGATTATACTAGGTATGCAAAACTAAAAATTTGGCATCTAAATAAAAAATTAGAATTTAAACACCTATTACCAATTTTTAAAAGAAAAATATTTTCTAGAATATGATAATATAATATTACTTTTGTAAAATAATGATAAACAAAGAGTTTTCATTATTTTAAAAGTGAAAAACTTAAAATGCTAAAACTTCTGTGATTCAACTCCTACTATGAGATGAGCTGACCGGTTATTAGAACGGATGTGTGGCGTTGGACAAAAACTGGTTGAGTGGCCAGTGAGTTCTAATTTGATATCGAGTATAGTATGTTCTGAATGATAATAATAAAAAAATAATTATATATTCTAAAAAATAGCATTTCCTTTATGTAAAATATTTTTTAAGTTACAACCTTCTATTAAATGTTCAGATCTTTAATCCTAAAATTATCACTTTTATGACAAAATCTATAACAATAATATAATAATAATCTATATTAATCTCAAAATCTATTAACTATTATAAATAGGTACTTATAAAATAACCTAAAATTTTTACAACAATTATGAAAATGTTGTCATGTTATATAAATTAGAAATTACAAAAAAATAACCAAAAAATATTACTGAATAACAGAAAATGTATTTTTCATATTTTAACATCATTTTTTTTTTTTAGGTTAAAAAAGTCGTTGAGAAAATCAAAAAATAAACTCTAAACTACTAACAATCCAATTCACTAAAATTAATACCCCAAAACGAATAAGGTACAAATGAAACATATAGAGCATTCCTTCTACTAGACATTTTGGGTAGATACAGACATGAAAAAATTAAATTTTAATAAAACACCTGATTATAATGCTGCTTAGTTTAAAGTATTAAAATCTAAAAGCTTGTATGATAGTAAACATTTAAACAATTATTATTAAAAAAATCATTGATCAACCACTGATCTGATCCGTTCATAACTATGTTTTTCAGGGGGGTGCTAGTGCCCCTCTGAGGTATACCTGGATTCAACATTGCTCCTAGCTACGATCCTCACTTCTAGAAGACAATTTGTTAGTATCAATAGATCTTCCTCCGACCTATCATTTATATTCTCTGAAATTCCCCTGAATGGTCATCTCAGTCATCTTCATTTTATTCTATTCGTAAATTAAATGAATAAATATCTCTTCTCTGCCAAAGTTATTTTATTTGCAGATGATATCAAAATCTATCTTAAAATAAATTCTCCTAATTATCACCTTCTACAATCTGAACTCGATTCTTTCTGTAACTGGGTTAAGCAATTTAATATTTCTCTTAATATCTGTAAATGTCTTGGCATGTCTTTTTTTCATAATCACTTTCTACTCATCTTCTCCTATTCCCTTAACGGCTTTCAACTTGAATGCATTTCCATTGTTCAAGATTTAGGCTTTTACCTTACGAAACTTTTTTTCTGTTATTTGTCTTTGTTTACTCAATTTTTCCCTTGTGCATTCCATCCTTGAATATGGCGTACTCGTCTGGCATCCATATTTAGCTTGTGACCAGTTGTAACTACACATTGAATAAATGCAAAACGGCTTCCTTTTATTTATTGCTTTCTATCTTAAACTCAATCAACCTTCCATGACTACTCCCCTATTCGCTCCTACTTAAGCATTCCTACACTTTATTCACTGTATTGAGGCTGACCACTCCTTCATCACCTCTCTTAATGCTCCTAACTTATTCTTCTTTTATCTCTTTCTGTGTCCCTTCTCTATCAAGACATTAAGACATCCTATTTTTCATATCCCCTCCCACTGCACATCTTACAGGCATAATTACTCTATCCATAGAATGCTGTGTCTTCTAAATAAAGATTAGTTGTGAATTTAGTTTTTTGTCTTTCGTTTTCGTTTTTGTTTTGACTTTCTTTTTTTACTATTTAAAAATATTTTTAATTTATCTTATTGTTATATTATTTTATAGTGCATACCTAGTTAAGCTTTAAGTTTAATTTTTAGATTATACTAACTTGTTACATATTATCCCGCATTTTATAGGTTAATAATATATAGTTCAATTTATCCATTACCCATAAGAGCATTAATAAATAAATAAGTAATTATTATCATACGAGAAAAAAAAATGAAAATATACGAATAAGATTTTTTGAAGTATGTAACTAAATAAATTTTATAATTTATTATTTTACAAATTTAAATCGAAAAATTAAACATAATAACTAGGTAATAACACGAGACACGGCCCATATGAATAAGCAGATATCACTGACTTCAGATTGACAATAGACGAATATTTTAAATTAGATTATTATTCAATTTATTTATTAAATCATGATACATATTCTGAAAATATTTTATATCAAGATAATTTTTTTCCCAGTATCATGTATCTTTTTATACGAAAATATACAAAATACATAAAATAATCAAAATTCTAATTATGTAGTCGGTAATCACATTTAAAAAATTTTTTTTCCTATCTCATATTATAAAAATAAAAGAATTATTTTGATATTTGTTGTGAAATGTTTTAGATTTTCATAATTGAATTTCATTATACCATTACATCACAAAATGATGAAAAATATACAATATCATTTTATAATCAAATATAAAATTAACTTGAACAATTGTAACTGAAATACTATAAAATATTATTATTATTTTATAATATTTCAAATATAAAATTTTTTTTATGTAATACTTAAAAGTAATGTTTTGAATAAAATTGTAATCGGATATTTATTTTACTCTCCTATACAATATTTTGATACCTGTGTAGCTATACAGTATACACACATATAATACATATATTTTTATTTATATGATTCTATAATATAATATTTTTTTATTTTTATATTGTTATTAATAATTATTTTGAGATAATTTTTTTTAACATAATAAACATATTTTAATAAATAGATAACAACAATTTTTATTATAAAATAATGATTGTATTTTTTAAAGTATCTTGTATCTTTTAGGTACCTTTGATACTTGTATTTTTTCTACAAACGAAATGTATCATGTACAAGATACTTTTTTTATAGTATCTCGTCCAACCCTGAATGTACCAAATCAATAATAAAAATAAAATAAAAAAAAGTTTCGAGTTGTGAATGCTTTTAAGTGTAAAATAATCTTAAAATATATAAAATAAAATATGTACCTGAATACAGAGACATTTTATAAATGATTTGCTTTTTTCTTGTCAAAAATATTGCAATTTCTGAAAAATAAAAATGTACATGAAATACTTGAAAATAAAAATAAATAATATTATTAAGTTTTATCAATAATTTATTCAGAGTAAAAGAAACACTACTTCCTCTAATAACATAATTAATATCATTTTTGAGAGTGCAAATGATATATATATATATATATATCAGTACCTAATAGGTAGTGTTGGGTAGTAACATGACAAACATTACTCGTTACTGTAACATAGTTACTTTTTCAAGTAACATTATAGTAACTTCGTCATTTAATTTTTTCCGTAACGTAAGTGTAACTATGTTAGTTATTTGTCTGGGAATTTGTAAAATAACGTGTTTCGTTTTAATAAATAAAAAATAAAATTCATTCTACTAAATTTGTCAAAAATTGACGATGGCCCTTGGCAAAAAGTAAATATTTTAATGGTTGTATGATTTTATAATAGGTAGGAGTAGGCTTGACATTGAATTTTATAATATTTGACTGACATTTATCAGAACAAAAAAAAAGATATTTTTGACATTTTATTTTATTATTTTCATTTTTACATATTTAAAAATGTTGAAAGTAAAGTTATTGTAACTAGTTACTTTTAAATTGAAAAAGTAATGTAACGCTATTACTTTTGTATTTAGGTAACAAAAATGTTAGTTACCTTTTAACTTTGTAACTAGTAATATAACAGTTTTTAAAAGTAACTTACCCAACACTGCTAATAGGCTGGTAGCCCATCTTCTCTTTTTATCCCACAAAGGCCTTTCTTTAATATTTTTAATGTTTACAAGTTTCAAATATAGTAAAAAAAAAGTAAGTAGTGTTTTTAAAAAGTTATCAATAATAAAATTAGTGATGTTACGAACTGTTCAATTTTCGAACCGAACCAAACCCGGGGTGTTTGGTTTGGTTCGAAAATCGAACTCAAAATTGGAAATATTCGAACCGAACTAAACACAAAATAGTTCAGTTCGAATATCGAACCTAGGAAAAAAATTTGAAACTAATTTGTCGAAAAACGATAAAAAGAAATGGAAAAATGTGGAATCCTTCTTTACTTAAAATTATGTTTAAGAGGTACCTACTTAATATTGAAAATATACATAATTAATAAAAAATGGTAATTTATATTATTGTATTGTTTTTTTTTTTTTTATGATGTTCGGTTCGTGTTCGATATTTTAATCGAATAGTTCGGTTCGGTTCGGGTTTGTTAAAATTTTAAAAAGTTCGGTTCGACCTCAAAAATCTGGGTTTGTAACATCACTAAATAAAATATATTAGTTCTTATCATGTGCATAAAATACATTACTTTATTTATTTCTCATAATAAAAAAAAACTTAAGATTTAACCCACGGTCATTTTAAGTTAAGTTGAGTTAGATTAAAAACTGATCCTTTAGAGTTTAGTTTGCGTTGCCCATCCCTGATAGGTATACCTATATAATTTAATTTAATTGAAAGTTAAAATTTTTTTAATTCAATTTGTTACCTAGAATAGGTAGTTGCAAACACAAAATTGTGTTTATCGAAGAATATATAGGTAATCATAATGAACCAGTATAGCTATGACCTACCTACCTATTTGAAAAAAAAAATGTTTTTACACATAGGTAGGTATTTGCAAAATAAGTTAAAAAATAGGTATATAATTATTACCTTTTCTATCCAAATTATTCTGTAACTATATGAATATATTGATATCAATATCAATAAAATGAAAACCTTTATATTACCTATGTATTATCTACTACCTACTTAATTTAAAACATTTAATATACATAGATATTAAATACATTGATGTATGTATCTCATTTTCTTTTTAATATCGAATGTCTGTAATGTAATTCCAATATTTTAACAGTGTATTAGATACAAATTTGGTATGTTTATATACTTTACTTACCAATTTATTAATTTAGTAACGTCAAAATTGACAATATATGAAAGGAACACCCTTTTGTATGTTGTGTCCACTACTGTTATAAAATTAAGAACAAATTAGTAGTGTTTTAACTATATTTTATTCGCAATAAATTCAATTTCCGAAAAATAATTCAGTCTTGAACAGAATACTAATTTAATTAATTGTATAATATAATAATATAATATGATGATATAATAGCAAAAGAATTTGGAAATATTAATGATTTGTAAACAAATAATGATAAATATTTTGATTTATGATTATAATTGATATCATGAAGTAATTACAAACTTGGACAATTTACGATATTTACGGGAACACCCCAGTACTCCCGGAGTTTTATGGTAGTACAGTGTGACAAACACAATATTATGTTTTTGTATCATACCATTGTATTTTATCCACGATCTAAGATTATAATCTTAGTTCGTAATTTTATCAGTATTCGAAGGGACCAAAGGCGATAATGATTATTAAGGGGTTATAATATTTTAATCGCAAACTAATAAATTATTATAATTTACTTAATTCGTGATTTTAACAGAGAGATGGCCATAAAAGAGCGGAAATATCCTTAACGATAGGTACATATTTTATCAAAAAATATGGACAATGGGCCATGCCTTTGATTATTATTATACCTAAATATAAAATTGAATAAACTAATATTGTAAAAAACGTTTTTACGTTTACAAAACGTATATAGATAGAATATTGAAATTGATTATTGAACTGCAAAAAATAATAAAAATTCAATCTTAATCAAGAATAATTAATTAATTAATTATAATATTAATTTATATTAATTAATTCATAATCCTCTTAGTTAGGTCCTTTTTTTCATAGTATACCTAGATACTTACCTCTACATTTAAAATTTGATCTGTATTTCTCTGACGGATGATTGGATCCAATGGACGTGCGTTCAAGAGGGAGGCGATGAGCACTCACTTGACTTTTTATATATTTAAAAAAAAATTATTATGATAAATTAAATGATAAGTTTTTTCACCACCAGTTCTAGTGTGGTAAAGTAAAGGTTATAATATGTTAGTATGCTTAGATGGGCTCTCAGAGAAATTTTTTTTATTTTACCTATATTTATTGAGCCTAATTTTTCTTGAAATTGACCCCTCTGGCCTCCTTGATGAGTGTTTGTTAAAACCATAGAATATAACCGATGTTGCACGAATCACAAATTATTGGAATAGCCATTTTAATAAATCTTATTAGTTACCTACTAATTACTATAATGGATAGAGCGGACAGTGGTATATAAATTTGGTGTTATTAAATTTGAATTTTTCAAAATTTCACATAAAAATGTGTGGTATATTTTGTATACCTTTGTAATGCCTATATATATTGTAATTGTCGTTGCTATCGTCCGAAATGTCCGGCCGCTCATTAAATTCAATATAATGACGGTATATAGATAAGCCGACGGACATTTCGAATAAACGATTGGCACGGCAAAATTACAGCAGTAGTTGTTGTGCGTACGCCACCGCGATATATACGAATGTTTTTAATACCTATGTTTTGATTTATTTTTAATAAAGTTTTTTCTTTGCTCTTCCGTGCACCCGTTTTATAGTGTTCGTTATTGTAATCGTAAAATTGCTCTCTCGAACACCCCTTGTTGATCGCCAGATTAATTGGCGATTTTTATGAAATTCAGGTGTTCTACAAATGTGTGGGTATATTTTTGTTTATGGGCGCCCACAAGGAGGGGAAAGGGAGGGACAACTCCCCCCTAGATTTTTCACCAAGTTAAAAAAATTATACCTATCCAAAATCCAAATTTAATACCCCCATATTACAGGTACTTGCAGACTGCAGTTATTACAGAACTATTTATTTTTAAAGTATTGTTATTTGTTTATTTATAACGATTCCTCAATATTGAACAAAAATGATGGATTAAAAATTGAAATTACCAATGACCATTACCCGTATTTTTGATGATAATATTTGGTGATCATAGAATTCCGCCAATTTATTATCACAGTATACATTTACGCCAAACGGTATATTGTTAAAAATTAAAACCAACCTTACCACTATACAGCCGTTAATTTGTGAATATTAATAGATAATAAAGACATCTATGCATATAGAGCGTATTACTCTATGTGAATATTATGTTTTTCGTTAATCTAATTTATGATTTAATGATAAATAGTCAAAATAGGCATTTTTACGTACCTACCTAATAATGCTCAAATTTGTTGTTAATAAATTATTTTATTCTTTATCTACAAAACTGATTACAAAAATGTATATAAAAGTAAATATCATATAATGTTGATTTTATTTTCATCTACAATAATAAAGAAAAATGTCTCGATCATCTTCTAGAAGGCAAGCTGACAAATTAAAATCTGTTTTCAGATTTTAAATCTGAATTTCTAAAGTTCTAAAGTTCTAAAATTTTATCCCGCTTATTGGTCTTTTAGGTGGAAATATCGTGATTGCACAACAATGAAAAAAAAGAGGTACAAAGTTATTTTTAGATTAATTTTAAAATGTACTTAAATATTACAAATTTGTTAGATTTTTATTTTTCTTAAACATTGCCTATACAGAACCCCTTAAAAATCGAAAGTGGCCCCCCCTTAATAATAGTGTTTTTGATTTTGAACACAAATTAAGGTCCCCTACCTGAATTTTCATCAACGGGCGCTCTTTGTATATTATTATAATATTATAAGTATATTTAGGAGGGAAGACTGTTCAACAATGAAACAAAAGACGGTTTTTAATTTTCAATTTGTCTATTAATAGAACCTAATTTCTAAAATGTCAATATTATTTTATACAATTTTATACCTAAAGCTATAAAAATTATTTATTTTTTTTTTAATTTTACCAATAATCATAAATATGACTATTGACTACACATATATATGTCTCGTTGTGTACCATTTCAAAATGTATAAGAAAATATATTTTTGGTTATGATGTATGTAACTTAAAACGATAAATATTAGTAGAAAAAGCTTTATTTACAAATTACACGTATGGCCCTTCAACATTTTTAAACATTCTAAAAAAATAGGAGGCTTGAAATAATTTAGAGGATCATACCCCTCCCCACTAAAAAAAATAAAAAATCTGCGCCACTGGATAGGTAAGGTTAAATCTCTCAAGCTTCAGCGTATACCCACTAAAAATTTACGTTTACATCACTAATAAAAATAAAACATTATTTTGAAAATCTAATTCTAACAAAACAACGAAAAAGTTTTTATATTTTTAACGGTGTATAGTTTATATCTTAATGTTTATTGTAAACTTAGTAGCATTTGAGTACTACTTAGCTACCAAAATTAAAAAAAAAAATATTTATACTATATATATTCTTACAGAAAAAAATGCAGGGAATCGAATGCTATAATCAGATTATATCTAAACGTACTATTTATTTTGTTAAAATCAATTTCAATTTCATGAATGTCAAAACGCACTATAAACTACAACACTGCAACATCAATACTGAAAAAAATGGAAAATGGAAATAGCACGTTTTGCAATGTCGCTCCACAATTGTAAATGTAATTTTTTGTTCTTACAGAGCCCAGGGGGCCCTTTTGAACGAAGGCCCAGGCGGAAATTGTATATTTCCCTCATTGGCCATGATTTACCCCTCTTCCGTTAGGTTCGCAGATCCACTACTGGCCACTGGCATGGTCCTTTATCCCAAATGCATCTCCCTTGATACCAAAACGCTCTTTATATCCTAATCGTTATGGGATATTTTGTAAATGATAAATCGTTATATTAAATTTGCTAAAATTAATTGGAATAAAAAGCCTAAATGATTTTATTATTATTATTATTATTCTAAAATATAATATAATATATCTACCTAACAAGTAACCTATACCTAATATGTTATTGTTATGTGTATAAAATTTTAATTTTGTTTTACAATAAAAATTAAAAGTATTAAACAAATATACAACACGATGTTACTATCAGTAGAAGGGGATGTAAGGCGAAGCTCCTCACCTTATTTTATTTTGCAAAATTATCCAAAACATTATTTACGACTATACCATTGGATATAGGTTGATAGGAACACCATCATAAGTTATAACGGTATTTAGGTTTATACTTCTTATAATTTTTTATAAAAGGTACGTCCAAGTCCCCAAAAAAATCCATTCCAAAAGATTTGTCTGTGACCGATCCTGCATAACCGTTTGAGTCCCAATGCTGTATATAGGCATTTCAGGTGGCTAAAAAGTGCAGGGCGTACCGTTTTTATCAAATGGAAAAAACTCGAAGAGGATTTCAAACAGAGATATTTGCTGTGATTCGATCATACCGAAAAACGACATACTTTTCCAAGGACCAATCAAAATATAGTCCATTACGATTTACTGTTAAATGTAATTATATACATACAATTAAAAATTAAATCAACTATATATGAGTAAATATGTATTAAATATATAATTATATTAAAATTTTTAATTTAAAAGTTGTTTAGACCTACCTATATAGACAGTAAAAATGTTGTTATCATACTTCGTTTTCAAATTATGAACTAATATTGAGGATACATTCTTCACAGAGTAAATTCATTTCGGGTGTAATTATTTTACTATTTTGAGTACACAATTTCCACTTTACAGTGGCGTTTAAGAAGGAGGCCGTTGCCTCCCCCCAGACATAAAAAAGTTATACTTTTATCCCATCGGATAAAATAAACAATCATCATTCAACATGTAAACATGTTTAATAAATTTGTAACATATAGGTAATACTAAATAATACTCAAAGGTTACATTTTTGTAATCATTATCATTCTCCTTTAATATATATTTGAATTATTAATCTTTTTCTGTCATGCTGTATTCATATTTTCCACTTACTTATAGCGCTCTGTATAATAATAAATATACTATTAGTTAGAACTAAAAAGTTTTATCTCAAAATAATTCTATAAATCATACAATCGTCAATCGTATTTGTAGAATAATAAAATAACAATAATTATCATACAATAGAATAAAAAAATTATCGTGCATTTTATCAACATCTAAAAATAAATATAGCCCTACGAGTTTTTAATTGCCACATCTGAGTCAGTCGTCAATCGTGAACTTTGTTTACTTCTGACGAAAATATCAAAAAGTACGTTATTTATATTTTATATATACTTATATATTTAAACATATTAGTGAGAGGTTTTATGTATTACATACCAAAAAAATATATATAAGTCTTAAATATTTGCCTCCCCCCCGAAGTTAAAAATAATTCCTGCACCACTGCCACTTTATGTTATTGCAATTGCATAATCAATAATCACAATAAGGTAGGTACGATACACGAAAATACTTATCGAAGACATTTTTTGATTATAGGTACCTACTTATAGTATAATAATATATACTTAAATATATAGTTTATAATATTTTCAATATTCATGTTTTTAAAATGATGTTTTTTTTTATATTTTCATATATATTATATACCATAGGCGTGTCTACGTGTCGTTCCTATCATACACAGGCACGACCTGCAAAATCGGCAGCAAATTTAAATTTTGTCTGAATTACCATGTTCTGTGCTATATTACAAATATAATCATGACAACATTTATATATCTGTGGCTAATATAAATTATATCTACTATTATAAATTTTGTTTTTTTAATATGTAAGGAAAAACTACTCAAAAATGACGAAAAAACAGCAAAAATACAATTTTGTCAAATCGAGATTTTTCATTTCTACGTAATTTCGAAATAATAACTTTAAAATCTTGAAATTTACATCGAATATTTAATTTAGCAATATATTCTCGTAAATTAAAATTTTTTTCAATTGTGGTCTATTTATAGACATTTTAGATTTTGAGGTTTCTACGTTCTAAAAGGGGTAATTTTGGGTTTTAAGACCTGAACATTTTATAAACAACGTTAAATATACGTTACTCTAATTAAATTCAAAAAAATGTTGTCACGATTTTTATTATAGTCAATTAAATTTTTTCAACAAAATTATCAATTTTGAGGTATTTAAGTCCAAATAGTTGGTAAAATTAGATTTTAATACCTAAAAAAAATTGATGTAACGTTAGTTGTGCATTATTTTAATTGTTTAACTAAATTTAAAATATCGTCTGTAAAAAAGTCTTTTAGATTTTGAGAGTAGTGAGGGAGCTGGTGGTTTTAGTACATTGAGGCTGCACTCAAAATCGTTTTTTTTTCGAGTTCAATGACTTATCATTGCTTTCAAATGCAATACATCCACCAAAAGTAGGTAGGTATCCTATCCGATAAGTGCTTCCACCCGTCGAGCGAAGTGTCCCTTATTTTAGATTTCATTGATAAATTAACAGCTATAACTTCTAAGACGATTAATAATTGAATTAATTTCCTAATTACAAATGATAGAACAAATTTTTGTAGATTTTTATAATTTAATAATACATTTCATCACCATTTCTATGACTAGCGTAAATATTTTTACATTTTGCGCCCCCTCCGTAACGGCACCCGTGGCAAGTGCCCCGTTCCCACCCCCCTAGACCCAACACTGTCGGTACGGGTAACCATCTTGACTATTTAATTTGTTATTTTCTAATTTATAACAACTTTTATAAAATATTTCTGTTATGAAAGGTAATTTTTGTTACGCTTTTAAAAACTATTTAAAAATCAAAGAATAACCTCTATGAAATACTAACTATAAAACGAATTTCCTATCAAAAACCTTTATATCAGAATAAACTCTTACTTTACTCCTGCCCAAAAAAGTGTATGCATAGGTACATAAAAATGTTTTTAAAAAAAAACCAATAGGTATATTCCTTCCTACATTCAAAATCTAATATTATTAATCAAACAAATAACAACTACTAACCTAATAATATATAGAAACCTAATATATTGTATAATATAACAAAAACCTTGTTTTTACATGACAAAAATACACATATACGACGCACATTACAATTTATATTTTATATTATACATTAATATCAGTGGTTGAATTGGAAAAAAAATAAGGATGGACTCTGGGCTTAGTAAAAAATCAGAGTTCCGGGACATATTAGAAAAAAAGTAAGCCGTGGAAGACTTCGCCCTCCACACCCCCTAGGTCCTGTATTATGGTTCTCCGTACCCCTTATTCAAAGTTTCTCAACCGACAACCGGGTGAAATTTTTAAAACATTTTTAGATTATTATATAAAGGAGGAAGTTTTAGATGTAGATCAAAATAAGGTTTTAAATAATTTTTCAACAAATTTTTTTATAAATCACTGATATGTAGTCAAAAAGTTTTTAAATTGTATCTTTTAAATTACACGTCAATACGTCAATTTATTAGTAATACTGTAAATAATGTTTACATTTCAAATGTCTCATATTATTAACTTCTGATTTATTACACCTTTTGGTATAGATTTCCTTTTCACTTAAGAAAACTACCCACTGTCAAAATCTAAAATTGACTTCTTTAAAGTATCTGTAATCGACCATTAATCTCCTTTTAACTAAACTATAATGCGAATAAAAGCGACTATATGACAAAGGAAATCCAAAAGTGATTGGTGGTAGAAGTAGAACACAAATCACCATTCCACTAATAAAATTAAATGTAATTAATTAAATTAAACTATACCTAATAACAAATATTTATCGATGTCGCATTGATTTCGTCAAAATTTCATCATAATTTTAGACTTTAGTCATTTAAGGATAATAATGATTATTTATTATCTATGATACATATATCATATATGGCTACATGATTTAATAAGATCAACTATTAAAATTTTTATAGGTATCTTGATTTTTATCTAAAATTTATTATGTGATAAAGAAAAAAACATTCGTTTTCGTAATTTTATTGTTTTTCCAAAGACAAATGACATTTTTAAAAACTGTTAAATAAAAATGAATTAGGATGCTAATGAATTAGAATTAGAATTCCCTTCGTTCCTTCGTAAATAAATAAAGGGGTACGCTGTTAAACATGAAAACTATGAAGAGTAGCTACGCCCCCCCTGCGTCCCTCCACAAATCCACCACTGACTAATACACTATTCTAAATTCAAATGCTTTGTACAAGGGTGCCAATCTGCTGTTAACGTTATTAATTCCATATTAAAATGCGTGGATTAGTTACTATATTTTTTATACTCTTTCCAGAAAAAAATACACTACAACGTTAAAACGTCACAAAAGTCGTTAAAAATTCTCTCATAAAAAATTATTTTGTAGAATTTTTTTCTGAATTATTTAGTCGATACATTCAAATAATTTTATTAATAGAAAAATGAGAATATTCTACAACGTGGCTATATATATATAAAAATTCGATTTTTACATTTATTATTAAATCATTTTTCGACTAAAATTTATGACATTAGTATTTTTTTTTAATTAGGTACCTATTTAAAAAAAAACCTATTGAATGTGATTATCTTTCTATTATTCGATTGTGTCAAGTAAATAATGACTCAAAATGTGAATTCTACTTAATTGTATAATATTTATAATAGATGAAAAACTATTAAATCTATTAACTATTAGATACAATATTTAAATGTATCTTAATGGTAATGTGTTTTACACAAATGTACAAATATATTAGTATTTAAAAATTTCAACTTACGAGGATGCATACACTGTACCTACCCATTTTAGCGGTATTAAAATACGTTCGAGCTCTATAACTAAACTCCTCTCTTAGTAATCGCAGAGTCAAAATGTATACAAAATATGAAAGATGAAAATATTTACTATGCGGCAGTGGTTTTTAGTTAACATTTTTTTTATGTTTTATATATATTTTTTCAAATTTTCACGGTTTTCAATCACGTATTGAAATAAAATTTGAAATAAACATATTGAAAAAAAAATATACGCTCGAGCACAGTAAATATTTTCGTCTTTCATATTTTGTAGACATTTTGACTGCGATTATAAAGTGAGAATTTGCAGTTATAGAGCGTGAACTTGATTTTAATAAATATCATGATAACGCAACAATAAAAAATTGTACTAACACCTGATTATTTTAAAATTACGTTTAAAATGTAATTAAATATTATTAAACTGTTGGATTTTCATTTTTATAAAACTTTATAAAAATTGCCTATACAGAACACCTTAAAAGTACGTGTATAGCATATTCTTAATATTAACTTTTATTGATTATTTCCAGAAACATCATAATTTGTATTCTGTGATATCGTCGATCTAAAATTGTGAATATTAAAATATCGTTACTTTTTTGACAATACAATATTATCAGTAGATACATATACGGGACCCGATTATTCGTTAACACACATTCACTAAAACCGGGAGTGCGTATAAACTATAAATCTGAAATGTAGTAAATTTCTACGGCTATACCTAATATGATTTTCGATACAAACTTAATATTTATTTTCCGGTGAACAAATCAGTAATATAATAGACTGTGCAAATTACCTAAATATATTTTAAAAAATAATTGCGTTTAAACATTTGTTACTGTTATAATCAATTATAAAAGCTATAATAAAAAAAAGTTGTCTAGATAAAGTTAATAGATGTTGGTCTATCGTGCTTTCGGTCCTCGGACAGAATAGTGTACCTATTATAATTATACATTTAAAAGCAAAGATAAATCATTGCATGATTCTGAGCAGTTCGGGAAAATACTATAAAAAATAAAACAAATAGGCATATAGGTAATAGGTAACCATGGTAATTTTATTTGTTATTTTATTACTACATTTATAAAATATTTTTGTTATAAAAAGGTTATTATAATATAATATAGGTTTATTACTATATGACCTATAAATTACCTGCAATCAGTACCTGCAATTAGAACGATTTTTTTTTACTTACTACTTTACTTCTACTTTACTCTAAAATTTGTGCTCGACTCCGTTTACCTGAAAAAATATATACACAGACACAAAATAAAACATATCATGTTAAAACCAATACAATAGAATCTAAAATAGGTACTTATATATAATATTATATTTATTTGATATTGTACAGGTATGTAAATACAGGTAGGTAGGTATGTAAATACATACATAGAATTATAGTAGGTACCTAATATATTAAGTACCTACACCTATAATTATAAATATTATATAGGTAATCTATAATATATAAAACAAAAAAATGTTTTTTTAAATATGAATATAATACGAAAAAAAAAATCATTTTATGTAATTTATGAATGACAAATAACATATACATATTTATAATTTATATTTATTTTATTAAAAAATTAAAATTAACTAATTATTTAAAATTTTAATAACATATTACACAGCACCTGCTACACAATTATATTACAGACTAAAATAAATAATACTAATATACTAATATTTCAAAGTTTAAAATTTAAATACTTAATATAACTCCACTTATTGTATATCCGAAATTGTTTTGAAGTAAAATGTAAAGAAGTGTCGTTGGTAGAAGTGGCCCGATGATTCAGAGCTGTTATATATTAAGTTTGCATTATTACAATTCTACACAGCTTTGCCTCATCTTGCCTCTTCCGACCCACGAACATTTTAAACACTTTTCGTAGTAGGTACCTATGCGGCCATGCAGTAATAAATATCAATAATAATGTAATAATTTGAACAAAACTAAACTGTATATTGATAAATAATATTGTAAAATTAACCTAACACATAATGTAACTTATTACTAACACGACGCACACACTAAACACAACTGAACGTAGTCACAAAAATCTAAACATTATTAATTTTATATACAGAGACGCATTTATATAAAGCGTTAATTTTAAAATTCAACTCTGTCACCAACATTCTATAATGGCACCCATTTCCGTTACAAATCGTTTCGTATGCACATCGTGTCGTTTATGGTCTTAAAAATCTTTTCTTTCTTCTACGAAACAGTATTTTTAATTTAATAACATTTTAAAGTTTTTTTTTTATTATTACCTACCTATAAATTATTGCTAGAATTTATATACATTATTTCATATAGCATGTGAAGTTTTGAATATTATAATATAATATAAAATATAGGTATCTACGTAATATATGTAGTACGAGTATATAATAAGTACCTACTTAAATATCATTTATAATTATATAGCTATAGTCTTATTATAGATACGAATAGCCGGAATAGGTACCTACCCACTTTCATGGTTGTAAACTGGCGAGGGCGAGAGAAAGCAGCTTCCCTTTCTATTAAAACTTAAAGGAGCTATGCTCCCTTGATATTTTATAAACACATTTTTAAAATTTGAATTTTATACTTTACAATATATTTATAGAAATTACATGATATTGAATCTGTTGGGACTTATTTAAAATATTTAATTCAATAAAAAATATTCTGAGTGAATTTTGGCAGTATATTAAATTTTCCAGTTTACCTACATCTAATAATTGTCCATTATTTAATTTTTCGTAGCTTTCCTTTACACCTTAGAAAAATACTGATTGATGAAAAATTACCTCTTTAAAGTAGCAATTAAATCTAAAATACATTTTTTATCAGAAAGAATTTTATCTGAAAACTCCTATTCAACTCTTTCTAACCAAAAAGTGTATAGATATACATAAAAAAAGTGTATAGGTATACACAAAAAACAATTTAAGAATGCACACTTTGCGTGCATGCTAAATTCCCAGGTTTTAAATGTATTTTAAACAATAATCTAAAAATATAAAACAAAACAGATAATATCTATCTCCCTGATAACTAAATCAGCTAACAACTATGTACTAAACTATAGGCAGACGGACAGACAGATATAATGGGAATTTTAGATTCTAAGCGTAGCAAGGAAAATGGTTTTAAAATTATGTGGTTTTTTTTGTATGTTTACTATTTTCGGGTAAAAGGATTTAAGTAGGAATATTTTTGTGTAAAAAGTTTTCTGGTAGTAAATTTGTTCTAGTTGATACTTTAAAGAGGTCATTTTTCGATTTTCTTAGTAGATTTAAGCACAAAGAAAAATTACCAAAAATATGCAAACATTTTTATTATTCAGAAATTAATCAAGCCACAAACTATACACAAACTAGTACACAATTTATTATAGTATTATTTTGACGTGATATAATGCTATTAAATAATGGGGATGGCGTAAATTAATGAGCGAATAATATTTTTAACACAAATGACAGAGTAGTGACCAGGTTCACCGAGGATCTTTGTATTTTTATAAGTTAAAGTGTTATTTACTTTATAAAATGTTTGGAGTTATAAATTGTAAGCGGAGACAGAAAGCCATACCTATAGTGGTTTTACAATCATGGTGTTTATTTTTATTCTTTTCTGTCCCATTTTCCGGTAGTAAATTGCATCTAGTTAGTACTTTGAAGAGGTCATTATATGATTTTCCCTATAGTTAAAAGTCTATTACCTAAGAAAAAACTATCAAAAAATTATTAAAACAGTAAAAACACAATGCCGTCTAAATCAATTTTTGTTCATCATAATTTCGAAAATAATGATCCTTAAATCTTGAAATGTACAGTGTATATATATATGTATATGTAAATATATAATTTAGTACTATATGGTGATGGAATTTTAAGAACGTTTTTTCCAATTTTCAAAAATCTTAAATGTGGCAATTTGCAATTTGCAAGTCCTAAAGGGGTAATTTTGGATTTTAAGACTTAAAAATAGAATACAAGATTAAACGTAGGTCATCTATATTTAAGAAATCTTTTTTTTTTTTGATGGAAGGGGGAAATAGGTCTAGATTTGAATTAATCACAGAGTATGTTGATTAAATAAAATTTTCAAAAGTTATAGATTTTAATTTTTAGAGCAAACAATGATAATAACCTGCGAATACTTGGATTCGCAGATGATCTATCATAAGGAACGTATTAACGGACATGGCCAACGCGTCCAGAGCATTGGAGAAAGCTGCGAAAATGTAGGCTTGATAATAATAAACCCAAGTAAGACAGAATGGAACTAATCGCTAGTGCTGTAGATCCTCAGCAAAGAGAAGGGTTAACTTTTGAAAAACTGGAGGAATTTAAATATTTAGGAACAACATTGAGTAAAAATGACTGGTCTAAGAACATTCGAAAACAATGTATGGTAAAAAATCTGTGGCCTTGTGTTTGACGCGAATATAGGAAGTTTGCAAAGAAGATACAATAAGGAACTGCAGAAAATTATGGACGTGGCACCAATAACTAATTTCATCAATGATCAAAATATCCAATGGTTATGCCATATCCTAAAAAGAGCAAATAATGACCCTCTAGGGGCTGTTTTTGAATGGAAACCTCAAGGAAAACGACTACGGGGACACTCTAGAAAGAGGTGGATTGACGGAATGACAGAAGATCTGAACGCAATGGGTATGGAAGATTGGCATGAAATTGTGCAAGATAGAAGAAAATGGCGGGATATTGTAGTGATCTATAATGATATACTATAATATTTAATTTTAAATACACCAATGTATATATCTTGTGTGGTCCAAATGATGCCATTGCCCGATAGTAAAACTGATGAAACTAAGAAATCTGTTTTGAATATTTTTTGAATTTTTTTATTTTTTTTATTCGCTTTATATTCCTTTTGGTATATAGAGACCTTATTAAAGAATAATACAATATTTAACCATTATAGAACGGACTCAAGTGCAGAACAAATGTTTCATAAGAACTGTGTTTATAACTAATTTGCGCACAACTATTCAAATATAGGTACTATCTATACGTCCTACACATAGGTATAATTTATACATCTTTAAAGAAGTGATAAAATGACAATATAATATTATGTTTTGTGATAGGCGTATCATAGACGTATATAATTGTATTGGCATTTTGAAAACAAATATTGAAATACACAATGTATTATTACATTGTAATATAATATCATATAAGAAAAGGTTGAATATATGTAATTGAGCACGTACTGATATAGGTTCAAAAATAATAATATTATTATTAATATCACGTAGGTAGGTACTAAAAACATATATAGGTATGGGTGGCAGAAGCAAAAACACCGGATGGTTTAAACTAGACAGTAGTACACCTACGGCACGGGCCACTGTCAAAATATTTTATCACTATCACCATTCATGATTAAAACAATAGTTCAAGTACCTACAGGTACCTATATGCGTAATGCGTACGCATCATAAATTATCAACGACCAGAGAGTGTTCTATTGGACACTGGTTAGTATTATAGAAATACCGCAATGTATAGTGTATATATATATATATATATATATATATGTATATATGTATATATATACAAATACAAATATTATATATAAATAATATACTTGCCAATTTCCGTTTATGAACGTAATTTAATTATGTACGTCGCCCAATACTTCAGTTAAATATTATATACCATAACAAAATAGAACGAAGAACGTTAACGCTGTAATCATTATACATACTTATTGCATAATATTTGTATATACTTAATATATAATACGTATATATTACTATAAAAAACTAGAAACAATGGAAATGTGGACTTGGAAAATATTACTTCGTATTAGCTGGACTGAAAAGAAGAGTAGGTACCTATAGGCACGGACTAAATAGAGGGAAATTTCCCCCTGAACCGGTTAAAATTATGAAATTCGGGCCGGTGATGAAAATGTATAACTCGACAAAAAATTGAAATCCTGGATCAAAAAAAAAAATAAATAAATAATAAAAATGTGAGATTATTTGTGATTTTGATTCAACTTTTTATATGTACTGCAGTTTATATGTACCTATTATTTGTTGATGTATTGGTTGGTTCTTGAAAATTTAATTAAAAATAAAAGGATTTTTTTAATTATTCATATTACAGTTTTTATTAGTTGTATGAGAATGTGTTTAGTATATTAAAACACTAAAAATTTAATTTAAAATTCCAAAACTTAGTAGTCACTTCTTTGAAGTACTCCGCTCAATTTTCTATTCTTACATAGCTGCTTTATATTAGGTAGGTATCTATATCATAATACTAACCCTTTCAGACCTGGAATTACAATTTTTGGTTATTGTTTTTACTATTTTATCATAAAAAGCATAAGTCAGATTTTTTTAAACATCTACTAATAGGTTATAAGTTTATCCCCTGTGAAGGACATCAGGCATTTATGGAGTCCATAGTATATTAAAATGTATATTTGATATTTTTTTAAAACTTAAACAACATTATATACTGTAAATAATTTTAAATATACAATCATACATAAAATAACATAACATTTAAAAACTATAATTAATATTATTAAAAAAAGTAAAACTGAAACAAATGCCTAAATAAATATTGTAAATTTGAAAAACAAACAAACCAACAATAGCTCAGTATAATAAACTATCATAAAAATATTTTTTAAAAAGATAATACCTTACGTATCTGCATGTAATAGTAAAATACATAATCTGTAAACATTTTAAGTTTTTAGATTTTTTTCGGAAGTATGACGACATTTTACACCATATAATTAGTGATACAACCAGGACATTTTTCCCGGGGGAAAGGGATTACAATTTATACATATATACACTAAATAATATGAATAAATGCTAAATAATAGGAACATACTAATACATACATATTATCAATGATATTATATACAAAAATAGGATCTTCAAATGTCATATTATACATTACATTTGTATTTACTAATTTACATGCAAAATAACTTACATAATGTAGTCATTATCTCTAAATTTTACATGTAATGAAAAAATGAAAATTTCGAGGGGGTTGTAACCCCAATGGTGGCGCTAGGTACCTACTGCATATAATAATATCTAATAATGATTTTTTTAAATTGTTGACAAGGTGAAAATATACGTTCTTGCCTACTGGCTAATACCTACCTAAATATTTTTGTGATTTATAGATCCAAACCAAGTTTTTAAACACCATTTATAATTATTATTGTTATTATAATAATTTTGTAAAATGGTTTATAATATAGTACTCAATATTTACTCGTCGTCATTCAACAAACGTTTCCTTACCGAAGTGGTTTCCTTCAATGTAGGTAATTATATCTATAACGCATCCGGTTCTTTGCTTGATTTAGTTTTTGTTAACGTTAATAATCAGTGTTGGATAGTAACGTAACGGACCGTTACTCGTTACTATAACGTAGTTACTTTTTCGAGTAACGTTATAGTAACTTCGTTATTTAATTTTTGTAGTAAAGTAAGAGTAACTACGTTAGTTATCTGTAGATAACTTTGTAAAATAAAGCGTTACATATTCATAAATAAAAAATAAAATTCATTCTAATAAATTCGTATCACATCTGCGAAAATTAGATATTTTAACGATTGTATGATTTTATGTAATAAGTTGGAGTAGGCATGATATTAAACTTTATAATATTCGACTGACGTTTATCAGAAAAAAATAAAGATATTTTTGACATTTTATTTTATTACTTTCATTTTTAAATATTTAAAAATGTTGAAAGTAACTTCATTATAAATCGTTAGTTTTGAATTGAAAAAGTAATGTGACGCTATTACTATTGTATTGTATTGTATTTATATAGGTAACAAAAAAAAGTTAGTTACCTTTTAACTTTGTAACACCATAAATATATTTTTTATGTACTTACCTATGTCATACATTTTATTTTATTTTTTTGGAGGGGGGGAGAAATGTTTATATAGCCTCCAAACACTAAAATCAAATTTTCTTATGGTTCCGATACCATACAAATTCGGGAATTGGTCGTATAAATTCATAAAAATTATATACTAAATATTAAGGAAGAATTCCCAAAATCTAATTGGGAGGCTGGGGAAATATACGCTCTGTCTACCACGAACTAAGACTATATGTAATATGGATTATGCACTGGCAACGATACCACTATTTACGGTCAGTACGGAGTTTTCATGATGGGGGCATTTTCGAAGCCCAACTACCTACAATCTGCTTTAATGAGTGGCTGCCGTGAACGATTCAAGTAGATATTTAAGAGGACTCCACATTATTCATTTTTAAAGGGTTCAGTGTAAGCAATTTTTAAGAAATATTTTGAAAAATAAAAATGAAATAATAAAAAATGTTAAAATACATTTTAAAAGTAATCTAAAAATAACCCCATATCGGCATCATTTTTTATTGTTATATAACCAAGACATATGAATGTGATCAAAAACATGTTTGTAAAAAACATTAAAAAAAGCATTTTAAAATCATTTTAGAGGTAAGTAATACCTATTATAAAATGAATAAAGGACAATATTTTGGAAACAATCTTATTAGTGTTTCACGGTATTTAAATTATATTGTTTAATATTGTATGTACAAAAAACCTTATTTTTACTTTTTTAGATAGCATTAACTTTTTATTAATTAATATTTTTAAAACGCCAATGACATCGTCTCCAAAATATTGTTCTTTTTATATTTGATAATAAGTGTTTTAATTCTAAAATCATTTCGTTTGTTTTTCGTAGACATGTTTATACTACTACAGATTATAATTGGTAAGTACTGAAAAAATGTATAGGAACGCTCTAGCTCGCAAAATCCTTTCATTTATGAAACCCCGTTTCAAAACCTGACCGCACAACCACAGAATTCTGTCGTTACCAGTCCATATATAATCTTATTTCGTGCCACGGACGTATCTACAAATCACAGATTATTTATATAATCTGTGGTGTAATCATAGACAATATATTATCTATGGGTGAAATTACTGTCTTAGATTATTGGAATATTGCAATCATGACAAAATAGATCAAATCTATTTTGTCATGGATGCAATGCATAGAGTATTCTATGGTCCGATGAATTACTACCACGGTTATAGTATCTATAGCCGTGATTACAGATCTGTATTCATATATAGGACGTTACACAGTACGCTGCAGTGTTTCCGTGCATGAAACATGCGTCGGGAGATGCACGTTTCTAGAGAACTGAATTATTTTAGCATACAACACCTCTACAAAAAATTTTAGCAAATAAAATCATCTCAATTTTTACATGGGCAATTTTTAATAAAGTTATTGTTAGTCGAGTTATTTACCCTGTGGAGGGGGCCAAGAATACATCCACGGTTTCCTCATGACTGTCGTAGAAGTCGACTAATTGAGGTTGCGTCAGGTCGACAGCTGGCATAAAACTTGTCAAAAAAGTATGAAAAGTCTTAAAAAGAATATAGGCGAGTTTTCCCATCTCGGATGTTCGGGGGGAAAACAAAATTGAGTACTTGAGTGTGGAGATAACCTAAGGGACCAAGTCACCAGTACCAGCCTGACAGCTGCTGCGGTAGCCGTTCCATCAGTTATATGTGCGGGTCTACCCAACGGCCGTGATGTCGATGGTGTAGGGAAAGCACCAAAGTGTTTTGGGTTAGATTCGAACTTGAGTACGCAGGATAGGTTCAAAGTGCGAGTAGGTACGTGGAATGTAGGGGGAAAGTGTGACAGCACAACATAGGTTAATGGTTATAGATATTTGGTGTAGGAAAAAGAGGGTGTACAAAAAGAAAAATATAGTTAAGGAACCGAGGATTAGGTGGTGGAAACTAAGGGGTGAAAATAAAAAAGTATTTATAAGAAAGCTAATTGGGACAGGGATGTGGAACATGGAAGGGAATATAAATGAAATGTGGGAAAAGGTAGCAGAGGGTGTTAAGAAAGTTGCTAAGGAAGTCGTGGGCGTGAGTAGAGGTAATATGTCACAGGATAAGCAAATATGGTGGTGGGCAGAAGAAGTACAGGAGATAATATCAAAGAAAAAAATACAGTGTAAGAAATGGCAGAAAAACAGAGAGAGGGAGGATTGGGTAGAGTCTAAAAGTTTATCTAAAGCAGCAAAAGATTTAATAATAAAAAATAATAAATAAAAATATGATTTTAAATTTTAATACATTGCCCAAAATCATTTAGGCATTCTATATAATGCCTAGGTAATATATATAATGCTTAGGAATATTATGCTAAAAGTAATATTTATTAAGTAATACTTTGCCTAAAATCAACCGTCATTTTATAAAATACCTAGGCTTTATATATAATGACTGAATTATACATATTGTCGGTAACATATATATTTATGTATTCGTCGAAATTGAGTAGTAGTATAGTAAAAAAAAATCAATGAACATAAGTTGTGATTTGCAGGCCTACCCATATTTTTTCTTTTATCTAAGCCATTAATAAACCATAAATGGCATAACGCATAAACATGTACAAATAAAATATTAATATCTTTGTTAGTGGCCAAACAAGAAAATAATGAAAAATGAATTCAATTTTTATACAAATTATTGTTTAGTAAACGTTTATTAGAAATGTATTTTATTTTATAATGCAATTAATTTTATGACTATTATTCATTTTAAAATGTATTTAGGTCCTATCTATTATAATAATTTATAAGCTAACAAAATTATCATAATAAAGCATTATAATAAGTATATTTATTACCATTTTAAACTAACCAATAAGTTTATGTATACATTTATAAATAATAATAATTTATTTGATATATTTAACTAGGTAGGTATTGTAAGCTTAGTTAATTTAAATAATGTTGTATACTTAGTAACTACCCAATGTTTTAAAAATGTATAATGTTATGTGAATAATTTTTCTATCCTTTAAGTTAAATTACCATATTTTCTTTAGAACGTATCTAATATGTACTAAAATATTATGTAACGGTCATTGGAAAAAATAAAAAATAAATATCAAAATGTTACAATATTGAAAATTTTGAGATTGTGTTTCCAAAATTATTTTATATGTTTAACTTAAAAAGTTTATTTTTGGGTTATCTATTAGGTAACATTTTACATGAACAATTTAAATATACTAATACAATATATAATATAATAGTGTCAAAGTATTTGGTTTATATATATATATAATTTATATATATATATATATTATTTCCCTGTCTATCGAAGTTCTGTTCACCCCCCCCCCCCGTTTCAATTTCATTCAGCATTGACTATCAAAATATTGACGCATTCATGATAGTCGATCCATTAGACCGAACTACAACATGACGACGGGTATCTGACATATAATTGATTCACAAGGTTCCTAATATCCCTGATATCGTTATTGTGAATAGTATTCGAAACACCCCTTATTCTATCATTAGAATATCAGATCCTAGTGTGTTGAACATATAGTTTCTGATATGCCTAAGATATTTACTTAATTTTACCTTCAGATCCGTGATGGACGTCACTATTCCGTACAAATCGTACTCTCTGGGAAGTTTCTTCAGAGATATTCAGAAAAGAAATTACGCTATTTTGTCTATAAATTGTATAATAGGTAAATTTACTAATTTGTAATTAAAAATGACAAAGTCGTGATCAGAATTTCGAACTTAAGTTCTTATATTTTCATTTGGTTAGACGGAGACAGAAAACGCAGGTGTAACAAAATACTAATATAATTTTTTTAGTGTATGTTAAAATTAAAAAAATGTCCAATCAATTATGTAAATAGTATTTTGATCATGGATGGTAATAATATAGTGAGCCCAATTGTACCTTATAAACAACACGTGTCGTTATATTCATCCGGCCATTTTATTGCTCCACAACGCAAATTTTATTATCTAGTATAGTATACGTATATATGTATACACCGTGAAGAAGGAAATTTTTCTTCTTCCCTAAGAAAAATATGGAAAAAATCAAAAAATACTATAAAAAGAGCCGATTATTGATATCATACTTAAACTAACTCCAAAGCCTAAAACTAACATAGGCTCTTCCTGATCGAAAATTTGCTTACAGATCAATTAAAAACAAAACTGCCCGTCAGTAGGGGGTGGAAGTACTTTATTCGTTTTATAGGATACTGATGGTGACTATATTAAATTTGAAATAAATGATATGTCATTTCTTTCGATAAAAAAAAATTTCGAGTGAAGTTTTGTACATAAATATTACAATTAAAAATTTTAAAATTTTATAGCGTCGCCATATTATATATTATTATTATTTAAGAATACACCCATTATCCGAATAAACATTTCGTTTAATAGCCAAAAAATATAATAAAACATAAAATACAGAATAATATTAGCCAATTTCAATGGATTGCATTTAAAATGTATATGTATGTAGTTTTATAAATGTACTATCTATGTGGGTCTTAGAGATAAAGCTAATTGATATAATATTACCTAATATATACTATAATACTTAATCGTATAAGATTGGCCTAAATATAAGTAAGTATCAATAATATTAATTTAATATACTTATACAATTAATATATATTAATAATACATTAATATGTGAAAATATTTTAGAATATCCAAATTATTTAATATAATAAATATTATATATTATAGGTCCAACGAGTTGAGAACATAATTTAATTCTTATCGGCCATAGTTACAATATATAAAACTAATAATATATACTTAGGTCCTATACAAAGACTTATTTAGTGGGGCCTTTTTTTATTTTGAATAAATAAATAAATATACAAATTAATAGAACTCTTCCTCAAAGTACACTGTGGATAACATCTTAACGCTTTAGGGGAATACATATCTGTAATTTTCTGACAACGTGAATTGTGATAGTCTATTATCTTGTGGCAAATAATAAACTCCTCCCATCAAGTTGAGGAGCTTCCAGAACGGACATATCAGGTCTCTCTTTCCTGTATGCCTTATTCTCCCAAATAATGAATGGTTTATTTGCCTTATAATAGTAATGGATGAGAAATACATATAGAGAGGTCTCCACAAGGAGTATGTGCCAAGAATCTACTTCACGTTTCCATCAATTCTAACGGCCAGCCAATGCTGATATAAATAATGGTGTCTCAACAATTGAGCACAGGAAAATAGAGCTTATATACATATTTACTTCTTTAAATATTATATATTTATATATATGTAGCGGATTGCATTTAGAATTAGATTTTAAAAATAGATATTTAGTCAATATCTTATATTTAGTCGTACGATTTATTATATATTTATGTACCTAATATCTATTATATTGTACTAATCCAATTTCTTTTTATCACAAAATCCATTATCGCATCCATCTTGTATTCAATTTTAGTAATAGTTAGTTATGAATTATAATATATTAATATAGAATGTATTAAAAGTGAAAAAATTATTTCCCGCTCTGCAATCAATATTTTCTGAGCTAAATTACTTGTGCTCAATTATCTTATACTCAATTGTCATCGATTCATAAATACTGTCGAGAAACTCAATTTTTAACTCAACTCTCAGTAGAAAAGCATGCCTCTTACATAGAAATCTAGATACTAAAATACATTTTTATAAAAAAAAACCTACTGATATAAATCTGAACTGAAATTATAATCAAATTATTGAACTCTCAAGAGTACCATTAGATAAAGCATTTAGAACTATGTGAAGTCCAACTTCAATATAAAAAATTTGGCCTAGAGGATAGATACGAGTTTACCAAAGAGTTCTTATTCTTATTCCTGTCACATCCAAACTCACCCATATGCCTTTGTTTAATTTTGAACATTTAATGTGTCTTTTAAATAAAATTAAATACATTTTCCAATGTTTTGAGTATTTTATTAGTATGAATAAAAATGCAAACGTAAAAATATAATATAGTCTTTTATTCTTTCACAAATTGTAATAATAATACAAATATAATTATATAACTAAATAATTTAACTAACTAACTTTAATAATTAGTTATATAAATTATTAATCACTTAAAAATATTTGTCATTTTTTGAAAATATTACTGCTTCCGACACCCCTTTCTCACAAACACGAAACAACCGACCATTGTATTATAAAACAAATAATACATTTCATAAATAAATAGAGATAGGTACGATTAAAGTGCAACGTAACTACTAGAATAAACTCCAAAATAATTGCCTATTTTATTTCCATTTTTGAAATTATTCTTAATACTAATTAGTAATTATATAGATATTATTATGTCTACGTATTTCATGTTCATAATAATGATTTTTTTGTAGTTATTTTAACAACCCGTTTATAAAAAAAAAAAAATATATATATATAGCTCTTCCCTTTGGATTATTTTTTACATTAACTATATATTTCTAAAAAAAAAAAATACTAAACCCAAGCCCTTTTATTTCCCAAATCCCCTCCTCCGTAAATGCGCTCCAGTATAGTCATATAGATTATATTATAGATAGCTGATGCACAATTAACATACACAAAGTTACAATTATATGTGTATGCATTCTTAATAGACAATTTTGTCATAGTACTTTGTAAAGCTCATATTTTGAAATTTAAATAATGATGTAAGAAAAAAACTACAGAAAAATTATTGGAAACGGTAAATTTACTCTCTCGATAAACAATTATAGTGTCGAAAAATAAAACGGCCTGACATTTTAACTGAGTATGCATTTCACTATTATATTGACGTTATATATTTTTAATACTATGTAGTGTCATTAAGCTCTTTTATCATTTAACCGATGATTATTTCTGTACAATAATATTATAATAATTATAACATAATAAAAAGTTTCAGAAAAATGTATAATACTATGCAATAATTAGTATACTTGCTAAAGTAAATAAATGCAAGAAGAATTTCGTCTTTTTTGTTGGTATTAGTACATATCAAATACAGGTGATGATATTCGTGACCGTATGATAAAATATATATATGGTGTTTTCTAACGATTTATATAAAATGAAAAATCTTAATAACACGAAAAGAAATCGATTATTATTATTTTATTGATAATGTTGGTTAGCACAGTATTTGCATCAATGTGCTCCAGATCTCCAGGTCCGGTGATCTATGAAAAAATACAACATGCATTATTTTCAATGGTTGGGTTGGAATGTGGGGGGAGGGGGTATTTATGAGAGCAATAATCTTGACAAAAAAATTGTGATGTTTAATCATTTTTGTTTAATATTTTTGGGTAATTTGTTCTAACCTTAAGTTAATTTTTTTACGTGTTTCAAAGTAAAAGGAATGTAACAATTTTATTATCATTCTTGAATTTATTCTTAATATACCGTTTAATATATTAAAATTAAATATTATTCTATATAAAATAGTAAAAATTGTAACCATTTTTTCCCGGAAAAGCCTCTAGGGAACACATTTAAAAATAATTTCACAGAAGTGGTTAAACCCCAATCTACAGAACAACCAGAAAAGATACTTTCAAGACTTACATTTGTTCTTATAGAAGACTAAAGCTATGGGAGTATCGGTGTAGGCATTATGAAGATAATTCCCATTTGTCTGTTATTTCTGGCAGTATTGTTTAATTGGCGGTTTTTTTTTTAAATGCACAAAATAAAAACTTAAATTATTAAAACATATTAAAAAATAACTTTTATTATAAAAAAATTGAAATATTGTGCATAGTTATTTATTTATAATTGTTTTAAAATAGTCGTTTAATAATAAATTAATTTAATAATTTAAATTTATTTATTTAATAATAAATAAAAATAATGCATATTCATGTATTCGTTTAAAAGTCACATAAATACCATTTTCAAATTATTAATGTAAAAAAGTAGTTATGACAGACATATAGAAAATGTATAATTATTATTTTTTAAATGTTCTATGTTCATTTTTTTTGTTTTAAAATTGCTAGATTTTTTTTTTTTATTATTGTCACATAGTAAAAACCTATTTAAAAATTTGAATGCCGTAAATATTCTGAATCGGATGAATAGATTTATAAATGTAATAAAAACTGATTTTCAAAAAGTGAATAGGGCTGATTCAAATGCACAATACACATAAGGTCTTTTAATATGGATGCAAGGTTATTTTGTATCGCAATAGATGGGAAATTTTCAATAAAAATATCCTCAAATTCAATTATATAATTATAAAAACCATCATGCGGTATTGATAGCTTACCAAAAGTTGAGAAATCTTCTGTATCAGAATAAGTTTTAAAAAAAAAGGACTGATACAATATTTTTTGGTAATTTCCATAAGACAATTGTTGTATACATGTTTTTGTAAGCAATTTTTTTTTGGCAATAAATTAATTTCTAAAGTTGATAATTTGAAAAATCATTTTTCAAAATTTTTAATAAACACCTTTAGTAAAAACTATAGAAAAATTATGGAAAACAGAATATTTGTGTGCTGGTCTAAATCAATTGTTGTGATTCTTATATTTCCGAAAATAATGACCGTGAATGTTGATAAATTCATTGAGTATATATTTGATACTTTTATTGAAGATTTTATTTTATTATTTTTAATAACACCCATATGTAGTATCATTTAAGCCAATTTACATTTCAATAATCGATGTAGTAATTTTTGTTTAATATTTAGTATTTTAGTATAATAATTTACATCTAGAAAAGGTTTCAAAAAAATGTAAAATACTTTGTAGTTTTTAAAAACATATTCAGTATAAGCGGTTGCTAAAGTAAACAATAGTAAGACAAATATCGTCTCGTATAAAGACATTGGTATATATCGTTCATAGATTTATTTGCACCATACTGCCACTTCTGTGTGATAAAAAAATTCGAAAAACATCTGGTTGAATACTTGCTAATGATTCTATGGGAATTTTATATAAATGAAATAATCCAAATAATTTGAAAAGAAAAATGATTAAAAATATTTTATTGATAGCTAGATGTAATATCGACAATTCATAGATACTACGAATTTTTTTTTTTTTATAATTCGTTTAATTTAAAACAAATTATTACGAGATTCAAACCCTTTACATATAAACATTTCATATTATGGAATTATTAGAAATTAAAAAAAAAAATTTTATTATTTTAATATTATACACAATTCTGTTAATTTTATTAATAAGTAATAAAAAAGCAATGAGGCAGACTAAATATACGTCTCATCAGCTCCTATTTCTCACGTCTAGTGGTGCAACTGTCTCTAAAATCTTGGTGGAGCTTAATTCATAATACTGTCGATTGAAAAAATCGTAATTAAGCAAAAAAAAGTCATAAACTTTTTTGTTGAATTATTTTTATTACATAACAATTTTACAATGAGGGAGGCTATGAATAAATTTGGGTTAGGGGCTAAGCCCCTGAAGCCGAACCCCCCTTAGTTGTGCTTATACTTATGTCATTAACTAAAATTATCTAAAATTATTTTTAGCAAAATTAGCATTTAATTTGGATCAAATACATGCTCTTAGTTGAAAAATAAACCTCATCTCCGCTGATCTATGATACTTTATTACATAATAGACGGTAGGGAAAGGGGAAGTTTCGATGATGAGAAATTTTTATATTATTAGTTATATATATTATATATTATATTAATAATTAATAATGTAGGTGTTTTGTATTCTTTATTTTGAGTATAAAAGTTTATCTAAAGCAGCAAAAAGTGCAGTGAGTAAAGCTAAATTAGAGAAATATGATGAGTTGTATGAGAGGTTAGTAACTAAAGAAGGGGAAAAAGAAGTGTACAGGCTGGCTAAGGAAAGAGAAAAACAATCCAGGGACTTTAGAAATGTTTGGTGTATAAAAGATGAGGATAAGAGGGTGTTAACAAAGGAAAAGGAAGTGATAAAGAGATGGAAAGACTATTTTGAGGGATAATTCAATGAGGAATTTCCGAGAGAGGTAATTGATCGGGTAGAGTGGAATTTGGGTATGATAGATTTAAGAAGAGAGGAGGAAGTGTGGAGTGCTGTAAGAAAAATGAAAAATAAGAAAGCGGTGGACCGGATGGAGTATCAGTAGAAGTATGAAAAGTATTAGAAAGTTTAGGTATACAATGGCTGACAGTTCTTTAATAAGGTACTAGTAGAAGGAAAAATTCCAGAAGCTTGGAGGAAGAGTTGTGTAGTACCAATATTCAAGGGTAAAGGAGATGTACAGGATTGTGGAAATTATAGAGGGATAAAACTTATGAGCCACAGTATGAA
>JAIPRL010000271.1:0-162772 GCA_025469235.1 Pemphigus obesinymphae | reverse complement strand
TATATAAAAAAAGGTACATCGTACATTCGTAGTTCTTATCTTAATCTAAATCTTAAATAATATGATATCACAATCTCAGTGTAGGTAACATAAGTAAATATACAATATAATATTGTGGTATCATAACAAATTATAACATTATAGTTATAGGAGTCGAGTGCCTTGATTATCACACCTCTTTTATTACTTCACAAGTTCAAAACTTTCATCTTATTTACATTAAAACAAATGGAAATAGGCAATTAATTTTAATATTGGCCACGATATTTTTGACTAGGGACTTAGCCGTACGAAAACTTCATTATTTTGTCATTTTGGTAAAGTGCCAAAATCAATTTGTCAAAAAAGATGCTAATGAATCTACACCCATGAAGTGTAAATGACGTAAATAGTTATAAAGTCAAGTACGTTTAACATAAAATTTAGGAACCTCAAAACAGTAGGTTATAAATTATGTGAATATCAAAATATCTTATACGGGTATCATTTTGTACACATTCTACTAAAAATATTGCGATCAACTTTTAACCTTAATACCAACGATAAACAATATACTACGAGACCTAACTATTTTTATCAGAGTCCACAAATATTATTATCGTTGCCATTTTGTTTCGTACGATTCATAATATAAATATAACTGTTGTATATTTTCATACTCGTGATATACGATTCTAAAAATGTTTTTCGTTTTAACTAGAATAAAATGAATATGTTTAATTATGGTCTCCGCGGTATAAATACCAATAATTTAGATTATTTATATTCCTTTTATATTGTTTGATATAAAAAAAAATGAAACTTCAATTTATCACTTTAAATTTCTACACAAAATAAATTAAATTAACTAAGAATTAGTTCATAATATACCTATACTAGCTATCATAGTATAAATTACAGAATATTAAAATGAAAATTCAATATTTATTTGAATTTATCCCAGAACCCCTATATATTTATTTATTTATTATTTGTAACAGGCAGATCCCTACATTTCTCCATATTTGAAGTACGTTTTATTATAAATGCATAATAGTTACAAATTTAAAGACATTTGTATCCTATTGAAGTTTTTAAAAGCGAAGTATAGTTGTATAATTTGATTTGATTACAATGTTCTTTGTACAGCTCTAATTGTAAAATCCAATCATGTAATGTATCATTGTACTTACTTTAAAGAGGGGTTTGAATAATTCGAATAATCTAGTTATAAACAAGAAAATACATTTAAAATTTTAAAATTTAATTTATACTGTTTATACGATTATAAAGATTTTTATGAGAACAATAAAGTGCGTAAAACAAACCGTTAAAAGAATAAAAAGGACTAAATACACTTTTCCATAACCATTAAGTTATACTACATTTTAAAAATAAACGTTTCAAAATAACACTATGTAAACTATGTCATAATCTGTTGTTAAAAAAAAAATATTGAAATACTTGCGTTTTCGTCATAATTACATTAAATTAACACAATCATTATAATATAATCGCTTCTACTTACCGACTCATATAATGGACGACCCGTTAAATTTGAATGAATTACATTTTTTGAAATGTTTCACTGGGTTTGGCCATCGTGTCCAGAATCATTTTCAAATTGAAATTTTTAATATCTTTATGTAATTTTTGAGAAAAAAAAAGAAAAAATTAAAATGAGCTATTTATCCGCGATCTCGTGGTGATGATGTTTCGACTATCGAGTGCAACAAATTAACTTCGTATGAACGAACGCGCTGCAAGTCATTCGAGAACTGAGTATACATAGTATTTGACATAACGAATGAATCTCGTAGACTAGCGTTGGGGTTTGGCCATGGTATACTATACACGAACAAAAGAACGTCTTTGTTTCTCGAAACTTGGCATACATTAAGATTATTAATCCGTCAACCGTTGGATTTCACTGATGGGTCCAAATGACATTATTATTGTTGTTTACATTTGTGAGACAATTTAGGAAATTGAAATACAGAAGAAAGTGTGAAAACAATCGTCACCAGCGTGTCGAAAAAATGGAAAGTTCAAATTGACATTCGTAACTTGCACCTAATTTGATGAAAGGTAAAAAAAATAAAATCTGTATGAACATGCTCCAAAATTAAAAAAAATACAAACATATACCAAAATTAAAATTGGGTATATGTAGAAGAATAGTAACCACATTTTTAAACATCTCTAATACCTTATTAATGTTATTAATGACCAAATGTGTCAATAGTTCATGAAATTTATGTACAAAAAAAAAAAAAAAATTAAAAAATAAAAGAAAATTTTAGTTGTTATAAGTTTCATATTGAAGTTTCAGATTATTAAAATTAATATAAATATATTATTTAAAAAAAAATTATCAAACTTTAAAATTAATCCTATAATAATAATATCCTAATAATAATACGAGACAAATGATAAGAATTAAAATATATAACGTCAACATTTCTAAATTAATTATGATAATAATATAACATATTATATTTTATAATATCTCCCTCAAATATTGATTCATTAATATAAATTGTGTGAATGCTTAAAATTTTTAAAGAAAATAAATCACGTCCGATAAATAAGTATGAGCGTTTTTATTATTTAAATTTTTAATAAACTGCAACTTCTTTATTAAATGATAATATAAATAATATAAGATTACCCGGAAAATATTTATACGTAGTATGACTTTGCTATATTGCTTAATAGATATACAGAGGCAGCAAATTTGATCGATCACCTTTTTTACATATTTTTTTTATTTTTATTTATTGGACGAATTAAAAAAAAATATGTTCATATAATCAAGCTTGTCAATCTGTAAAATTTTAGATTTAAGTCATAATGATTATTTAAAGTATAGATTAAATTTTTAAATGTTTTATCTATATTATAATATAATATATTACTATAAATAATATACTACTTATATACTGTAATACAAATCATGGTCGTATTGTAATCCCTGCAATTTAATCTGTATTTCCTCATTCTGTAATTTTTATTAAATTGTTTTTGTCCTAATTAATCCATATAAAAAAACATATTTTATCATGCACGATCTTATTTACTTATAAAATATGTACCATTAAAAGCCAGAAAAATACTGTATAATTTCAATTTCTCATATTAGTTTCAAAAAAACTAATTTTTTCTTTAACAGACTGCACTTAGACTGGACAATATTACATGCTGATTTCGTTTAAGCTATTATTTAGTTTATGGCAAGAGAATAGTAACGTTTCTGTGTGTTCAACAGATTTTCAGCTACTATATATTTTCGAATAAAGTTGGGTAATCGTTATGTTACCAACTAGCTACAGTTCCCCCATTTTCCCTGACTATTATAATAATTAGTCTTGAGTCGAAATACATTAAATTTTATCGTTAAACTAATACAATTATATTTAGATACATTTAAATAGAAAGTCGTATCTGTTGAACATTACTGTATCGTATGCATAAATAAATTAGACTATGAAATATTTCAAGCTGATTTTACAAAATTTTACCGTATTTTAGAAAAAAAAGTATAAAAAGTCATATTCTTAATAAAAGCTAATTGTTCGGAAACATGATCTATCCAAATTGTTAATATTCTTGATTACATTTATATAAAAACCAAATTAATAGAAAATTATATTTACATTCCCCATGTCGCAAAATTTTCTTTACTATATTAGGTACCTCCAGACTATAAATTTTAATTTTTGGAATAACTATTTCAAATCCTGTAGTCCTTACCTACAGTACTGATACAAATTGGATATTTTGGAATGTGTTACATATTATTATCTAATTTTCATCATTTTTTAAATTTCGAATTCAACTGTATAAATGCAGTTAAGATGGGTCCAGCGACTGTGATTTGGATTTTATGGGGGTTTTAGAAAACTTCAAAATAATCTATTTTGAGTAAAATCTCATAAATAAAATCATGATCATTGAGCGTAATACCATTAAATGAAAAATATCTAAATATAAACAGTTTAAGCATGAATTTAAGATTAAGAAAAATTTGTATTCATATATTTGTTATTATATTGAATGCATTTTTTTTATTTTTATGCGTAGTTTAAAAAAATATAGAAAATATATTGTTTTATGAAAAATTTAGATGATTTTTTGAACGTTTTAATTTTGCAAAACTATGGTTGTTTATTATTGTCAGATTTTTTTTAGCTTTTAGCTAATAATTATAACAGTTCATTAATTATAAAATTGTTAGCTCTTATTTACGTAAATATTATAGATGGACCAATATTTATAACAAACAAAATAACAAATCGACAAAAAAAAAAATAATAATAATAATAAAATAGAAAATTATGATAATCCAAGTTACATTAAGAATATAAATAATTAAAGTATAAAATTAATTATTAGGAAAACCACAGTGAAGAAGCGAGATTTAAGAAAAATATAAATGTAAGGGTTGTATAGACAAAAATAGAAATACATGAAGAAACTCATACATGTATGGGGGGATGTTTGATTGAAAAGCCTTAAAAAAGTACGAGGTATGTGTCAAACTCAGCAATATTGGAGTGTAATGTGAAAAAGGGGAATGAAGTAAACAAAAATATAGCAGATATTAATATTAATATTTTAATGATATATACCAATATTATAACTGCCGGATGGAGACGAAGATAAGGAAAAAGCACTGAGAAGTGAGTCGTTAACATCACCTAACCACCAAATAAAGAATGAGAGAAAATAAAACGGAATATTGTATCAATGATGTTGCGTGGAGGATTGGAGTAAGGAGATATGTAGATTGACTAGAGTTTTTTGGGTTGTGGTTGGAGTCAATAAAGGCTTCGATATTGATTATAAGTAGACAGGAAGATAGATAAATATCTTGCTATAGGTAATTTTACTATTCCGAATTTCTTATTTAATGGTGTACCTACCTAATCTAATGCATTATAATTCGAGTTATTAATTGTACTTATTGTCTATTGTCTACTTTGTATATTATGAATAATGTATACTACAATTTTATCCTGTTATTTTGATTTTAAATTGTTATTCGTGAGCCTAATTAAAAGAGTTAATTTAAATATAAAATAATCACCTATAATTGATTTATAAATAATACCCTATTCTGTTCAATGTATAAAGAGATAATGGACCATTATCTACCATTTATACCTGAAAAGCTTTTTATATTCAAATAAATGCATAATATATAATATGTATATTATATATGTTGTATAATACAATGTATTTATTATACGTCATTCTATGCTACTTATATTAAAAAAATATGAATAATCTGTAGACACAATTTTTTTTTTTTTTTTACCAATTTTAATATATAATTTTGATACGTGATATGTATTCGAATATTAGAGAAAAAATGAGTATATAGACTTGAAATTTTCACCAAAATCGTATATTCATACAAAATTAACGTCAACTTTTTTCGACATTTTTTCCCAATTTTGGGCTATTTATAGTAATTTGTAACTTTGTAGTTTTTTCATTATAAGAGAGTTAATTTTAGCTATTACCGATAGTAATACTCATGTTATATACACCGAAGCTTCGCTCAGAATCGTTTTATCGATAGAAATGATTTATCATTGCATTTCAATTATTTATATCCATCGCCAGTATCTCACCCAATGAGCCAAATGCCTCCACACTCTACCGGCTTTATTTCCAAATTTTTTTTAACTAAATAAGCTAATATTGTAATTATTCTTTGATGATTAAATTGTGTGTATAAAAACGTGAGTCAGTTAATAGGTGATATTATTGTATCTACATAATTTATAATATATTTATTGGATCGATACGATATAGATACATTTCATTTTCATTATATACGTTTTTATACAAATTTATTGATATTAAATATATAAATTGTACAAAATATGATTATTATATATATTTGTTTGCGATTCTAATTTGTGCGTAATAGCACAAATCATTTAAATGTATGTTCATAATGACCATATACAAAATGCCACATAATTGATTCAAATCTACGTTTCAACATTCACAAATACCATGATACTGTTGGTATGCAGATATATTTAAGTGAACCATGGGTTTCTCACTTCAAACATTAAAATACCACCCGAGTAACTATATACAACTATTAAATATTAAACTCAACTTAGTAAATACGAAACCATTCATTTGGTGTTTCGCACAATAAACTGAGTGATATATACACACACACACACATATATATACAAAAGGCCTAATAAAAACTTTCATTGTTCAGGTTAAAGGGTTTAGAATAACTAATGGAGATAATTTACATTTTTTATTTTTTGTCACTAAGAATGACTATTGTGCCCGTTGTACATAGATTGTTGTTTTTTTAGTTGGATCACTAACGGGAGTAGATTAACGTAATACAACATTTACGATAATTTCAATGACGATGTGTAGGTCAATTAAGAAATATATACACTCAATGAAACAATGACACACCAGGTGGACCCCTAAAACGGTATATTATATATTAAAATATACTGTTTTTAAAAATTAATATATTGCCGGAATTTCATAACTTTCGTTGATATTAAAATTTTAATAAAACAGACAATTGAGTCTTTATTTTAAATTTGAAAAAACGAAAGGAATTTTCTGACAATAGAATTTATTTTTACATTTAAAATTTATAATTAGTAATTATTCGGATAGCAATTTAAACATATAAATATTGTGAAAATATGTTTCTAATTTGTTTTTAACTATATTTCCAAAAACAACTTTATGGTATAATGATAAAAATATTTGATAAACAAGGATTGTAAATTTAATATTTCAGAAACGTGTTGATAATATGTGTTTAATAAAATATATTTCAAGTAACATGATTTGAATATATTTTAACATATTTTGTGTTTTTCAATATTCTGAATATATGACGTATATTCAAATATTTCTAATATGTGTTTTATTAGTGTATAGAATAATATTTAATAACATATTTCGGATACCTGTATTATGAAATTATATTTTGAACAACATTGTGAAAACATTTGTATTTAAATATTTCAGACATACTGTGTTTTATTCCTATTCAAATTAATGTTTAAAAAAATATAATTTTAAAATATTGGGAATTTATTTTTAGAAAAACATTGTGAATATAAATGTTCTTAAATGTGAAGTATTTTTTCCTATTCTAAACAATATATACAATAATATTTGAATATGATGTGGATATTTTAATTTAAGGAGACAGGAGGGTTATTCAAATAAATAAAGCAAATATTTACTACGTGCAAAAAAAAAAAAAGAACACAAATATAATACTGGCCGAATTACTGAATAATCCTTTCATAGTGGACATCTATGTTATTTTGCATAATCTGACCAATTTTTTGAAAAATTTTATATTAAATTTAATCAAATAATTCCTTTTAACCCAGCTCAAAACTGTATTCTATATGCTTAGTGTTTAATGTGTATTGCTACGCTTGGACAATACTCAATAACAATATAACATAAATGTTGAACTTTTAAACAATATACTTAATAAATATTATTTAAAAAATATTTATTAAGTGCTTCTAATATTATCAATTCCAAAACATTTATATCTATTTCTGAATCTTGCAGAATTTGGTTCTTAAATAAGAAACCACAACATACGAGTTTGTTAAAATGTTTTTTACAATGTGTTTCTAAGACTTTATTTCACTTTTATACAATAAAGAGTTAAAATTTATTTTACCTATGTAAATTTTTAAATTTTATGATAATATGTTTAAATCTCATAACATTGGCTTGTTTTTGGTAAACATTATAAACATATTACCTATACGTGTGTTAATTAGATCTATAATAGGTAGTATAATCTAGATATTTTGTTAAAATATTATGATCAATAATAATGAAGTTTAAAAATGTTATTGAAACATATCTGAAGAAGAATAGTTTTAATTTTAACGTCTATATTATCATTTTCCATCAACTTTTAACATTTAATTAAAAATAAGAATATGTACTTGTAGAGTATTAATACATATATTTATTTATCTCGTTTCCTGAATAACACGTCATTTGCACATTAATAAATCTATATCTTATTTGTTGAAATAATAATCTGAAAATATAAATGATTTTGCATAATTCATTTTTATGGCAGCTGAATATAGTAAAAACATCACTTGTCCACAGAATTATAGTTTGTGTACCTATACATACAATATAATTGGATAAATTTTAATTTTACAATTTTTACGAAATATAAAATTTTTGAAACAATTACATATTCTATGTTATTTATGATTTTAATTTTACATTAACTTCCCCAAAACTAAGTTATAAGTTATTATATTTCATTTAGATATTACGTGGGTTAAAATATAAATATGTTTTCCATTTCCTTATATTTTGTCCGTTATATGTCAAACAATATATAAATATGTTACATATAATGTAACAAATAAAATATTAACGAACATATTTATTGCGTATTTCCAAATATACTTAAGTTTTTTTTTAAGAGTAAAAGTATTTTTTTCTATTTCAGTTTTAAATGATAGTTTTGCATAAATAATCACACTGTATACTTAATTTTCAATGAATGAATATTAATAAGTCGTGACATTTTGGTTACTTAGTTTTTTCGTTAATGGAAGAACAATAATACATTTGCATATAATAATATTATGCTAAAATTATTTAATAGTAGTAAAACGTTTTTAGGATAACTTTTATAGAAATCCAACAAATTAAAAATCTACTCCTGAGGTTAAAAATTCGTTGAAAATACTACATTTTTTCTATAATTAATTTTACGATTAAATCAACAATATATAAAACATCATATAATATTTACTTAAAGAATTCTTATTATTGTGTAATACTAAAATGTTAAACCGTACATTTCTGATGGTTATCGACAAATTTTCTTAAATATAAATATTATATTTTTTCAATTGAATATTTTGTTATAGTTTATTCATACTGACATTATTTCGATATTGATCGAGTAGCTATAAGTATGAATGGTCCAATAATTTATTTGTGATTTTTTTTATTTTAATAAATTTTCAATATAATATTTTTGGAAATTTTATTTTCTGAATTTGTAATTTGTTGATCGCTCTAAGTAGAAATAACACCATAAGTATAGTATCATCCATCACATATCAATTATTTTAAGTAAACGTTGTATCACTATTTTGTATTCTAGTTTTTAGAATAACATAATATATTCGTTAAATTCTAAACTGCCAATTTTTTATAATTTTTTTTCACTATCTCTAACATTTTATTACATTCGCTCATTTCTAAAATGCATACATTTTTTTCATATCTTAAGGAATTGAAAAAATATCACAAGTTTTGTTATATCTCAGTCGTGTATGCTATAATGCTTCACATATATTATATGTTTACTTTTTAATTCTAGGTAAGTATTATTTTTTATAAAATAAAAACTATTTAATCCAAAAAATTACATTTTTAGACTTTTTACTTATTTACTTACTTTTTTAACTAGACAATTTTTTTTCTTTTTGAAATTTTAATTAGAAATAATTTATTGAGAATTATAAATTTATGGTTTTGTCAGTATTATACTTTTAAATAATACTTGTAATTCTAAAATAAATGCATTAAATTGTTTTGTATTTGATTTATGAAATTAGTACCTACCAAAGATCTGGTAGGTATTTAAATTAATCAAACTTTGGTACAAAAAATTCAAAATAATTTAAAAATAGGGTTTATTGTGAAATAGAAACCGGAATTTTTAGAATAACTATATTATGCTATTTCAAAAAAATTAGAAACCATTTGTTTTGTTTAAGAACAAACAAATTATCAAAACTTTTTTACATTATTGTTTTTTAACTTGAAAAATAAAAATTCATATCCTTATACAAGCAATGATTCTAGAATTTTTGAAGCGATTGCCGGTATTGATCATTTGGCTTCTTTAACAGCATTTTCTGTTTTCAGTTTTTCTGCATAAAATATGTCTTTATTAAATAATTCATTCATTACGTAAATTATTGTATATGATTGTATATTTATTTAGAATAATAGGGAATCCGTGGTTGATCCGTTCGTGGAAACCGTCAAGGTGGTTTAGGTGGTGGCTTAGCTTGGTGAACGTTTCACCGGTAACGTTGCATTTATAAAATTTAAAATTAGTATAACCCACAGAGTAGTAAAAAAAGAAAATATATATATATATTATATATATAGTTATATATATAACTTTATAGAGTGACAGTTTTATATGCATATGCATATCAGTATAGTGACAAAAAGCGAAAAAAAAACGTGAATGCTGAATGTGACCCGTTTAACAGAAATAAATATAGTTTGTGCTTGTGAGTTGAGATTGGTATCACAACAGAGAACAATATATTTTATATGTCCTGATAGAATAAAACAACTGTTTGATGATTTAAGTTATGTTTGAAAACACTCCGAGAAAAATCAACGCATTCATGGCAAAATGCCACTTATATTTCACCTGCCTGAGGAATCGTTACGAATGTAATTACGAATCTTCAGACACAAAAGTATCTGGTGATTGGTATTCTTAATATAATTAGTCACCGCCCTAAGCGTTTAAATTTTCAACGTTTCGCTGATATATTCGTATGGCCAAAAGTCGGTATTACCTAAATACTAAAATGTCGAACGTCCAGACGACTCGTCTGTTGCAATAAGTTAGGGGGTCGAAAAGAAGTTCCCGGAAATTCGGACAGGGGTATGGTGAGCCTGAGGGTACGATAGAAAGTGAGCTTCTCGATCGGTCAAGAATAATGGCGTTCCTGATGTCCGAGTAATGCCGTGGGTTTGCTGGGACGTATATTGTGTTTAGTTGCTTATTGCGCCGTTGGGCACTTATAGTGGCCGCGCGTGAAAGTTTCGCTCAACCGGTTGGTCGATGGCTATTTGCTACGATGGCAAGATCCAAAGGTACCGGGTTCCCGGGTGAACGTTTCCGATTACTTTAAGGTCGTTAGTTAGACGAACCGGAATAAGTGGCGTGGTCACTTATTGTTTCCCGATGGAGTTAGGATATCACCGCTGAACCGGTCCACTGGGTGGTCGCTCCTAGTAACTACTGCCGGATCGTCGATGGACTACGTTACTGTTTGGTTGCTAGCCAGTACTGCTAGTTGGCTTAGGCATTGGATATCTGCTGCTCGATTGGTCTCTCCTTTCTTTTATTTTCTTGTAGTCTTTGGTTTTAAAAATATTGAAGAAATTAAAAGCATATGAATAGACCGCGGTTTTCTGTTTATTTTGCTTTGCTTTGCGTGGACCCTACACCAGATGTAAGATTTTTCTATAAGGATTATCTCTTAACTCTGAATAGATTTTATTGATTTAATCATGACCAGTATATAGGTAGTGATAGAATTTGTGTTATATATACATGTCCAGAGATGGGTCTGATATCCGTTGTTTTATCCGTTCGTCTATATTGTCGATTCGATTTCATAGATACTAGTTTGTTAGTCATAGCAACTTGGAAATGTAACACGTGATTATCAATAACAATAATATTATTTACAATTTTCATTCGTTATAATACATTTTAATATTAAATATAAAGTATAAGTGATAATCCTAGTATACTTAAGATTGTATTTTATTATTTGAAAAAAGTAATAAATAAAAACAATTATTTAAAAAAATGTTACGGAATTAGTTTATTATTTTCATATCATATACAAATTAAAAATATACGAATATAAACTAGGAAATTAGCACACCCATACAGTTGGATTTATAAGCTTGTATGTAATTATTTTTAATACAAGGAATGTCCCTATAAATGCATTTTTTTTGGAATTGATATAAGTACCTACATAAATTTAAATATATGTATAAATATATATTAAATATTTATCAAGATATTAGGTACCGACGATTATTAAGAAGCATAATAACGTATAGGCAATATTTGATGTGAGCATTGAAAATGATAATTTCTGTGTGTGTGACTCTCTGACTCTTATCACACAAGTTCTGCTAATATGATTATAATTAATTATAAGCATTTTTGTTGAAAATTATAAAAATAAAAATATATATTATTTCATGAAAATGGAATCAAATTAGATGATTAGTTGATAGCAGGTTTATACTATGTATCAAGTTCTTTAAAGTATTGTTGTCTGATGAACTAAATTCTCACAACTTACTTTCAGTACTGAACATTAAAGTTTCTCATATTTTAACTTCCTTTCACTCTTTATATCTTTCTTTCTTTATTTTTGTTCGAGTTACTACATGAAAAATGAGCTTATTTGGCTTTGATGTTAATGGCTCAATCATTCTCTTGATCTTTAATTTGCATCTAACTAACTTTTAGTTTTTAACTATTTGAAATTCTATAAGTTACATTAAATTGTTAAATAAGTAAGTTATTATAATAAAATAAAATTTGGATGAATTGTACAAAAAAAAGTCGAAATTTGATCATTTGTTTCGTTCATACACAATTAGTTTATTTTAAATTTTTTTCGAAAAGGAACAATTTATCCTAAAAAAAAAGTAAAAACAACATTATACATAAGTACTGGAGAATAAAATATATAATAAAATAAATAAATTATGGACTTTATTTTAAAAATCGTAAAATGGAACAAATAAACTATTAACCTTTTGAACAAAAAAAAACCTAAATCGGAACACAATATATTTTAGGATCAAAATTTTTATGGAACAAAAAATATCATAACAATTATACGATAGCTCCTTAATTATTTAATTTTTATTTGTCTAAAAAATTAGATAAAATGTCCTATATTTAACCCCGTACAAAACGAGTCATATTAATATTTTGGCATAGGCCATATGGATTATTATAAATACATACGAGGAAATTTAAAATCCAAAATTGAAATCAAATTTGAAACATTTGTCAATTTTTACAGGTTATTAAGGATAGTCCAGGGGCGTATTCATGCGGGAAATGATATGGGTGTTATATCCCCCACGGCTCTTCTTTCTATGTATTTTGTCACAAATAAAATAATAATATTTTTTTTTTTTTTTTTTTTAATGTCATACAATAATATTTTATATAATAAAATTATTTAATTATAGATTAACTTTACGACATTTTTAAGTGTAATAATTTACAATTGTGTAAAAATAAAATACGGCGAACGAACAATAATTATCGTATTATATTCATAGTAAAATGTACACAAATGACCATTTTTTTTATACCGATTTCTCAACTTTCGAGAAAATATCGCCCTTATAATTTTAAAAAATTCTAAGCGAATAATTTACAGGTACGCGCAACGGTGTGTGTTAATAATTACTTAATCTCGTTGAAATAATTTACGGGGTGTTCGTTTATCAAATAAAAATACGTTGTTTTTTTTATCGTCCAGGTGAAATATATATGTCCAACAGCTCGTGAGCCAGCAGCAACAACGACAAACGTTTAATCACGCACCCCGTGGTAGGCGGTTGGCAGAGTTTCTTGGGGGAGGTGGCGCGCAGTCAATTAGCCGGCGAGTGCATCGCCCAAAGAAAAGTGTAAATTACACTATTACTCGTTTACTTGGCCCATTATATTATATCGTTTCCATACGTTAATTTCGGGCCGTATATCACACTGACACAAGCACACGCACGCACGCTCATAAAAATGTATACACTGTAGACAACACACTAACACAGGGCAAACCCACGCAAAAACCGATCGATCTTCGCCAATCGACCGGCTGCGATCAACAGTGAACGGCGTTGATCGATCAGAATTCAAATGAAAACTTCGAAAACGTCCAAATATAGTTCACACCGGTCTACAAAGTATACATTTTAGAGATTCTAAAAATAGAATCGTACGGCAACCGTTTTATTATTTTTAAATACAATTTAAATCATAAATGTACGCCAAAAACTTTCGAAAACACTAACCCTATTCACGTATAATGTTCTAGTGGACTGCAACTATGATTGTGTGTCATAGGATTTTTTTATGAAAAAAAAAAATCGTAAAATGGTCCAATATCGGAAATATCAATATTTTCCCACATTTATCCCTTTAATTTTTTTTTTTTATCATTAGCTATATATATGTCAGTTTAGTTAAATACTGATCAATATACGTAACAGAATCTAATGAGATATAATTAATATATATATTCTTCTTATCCTTCGCCTTTTCTCACAAACTATTTTGGATCCTAGTCATACACTTCGACTCTGTTTTTGCATCTTCTTCAATTATTCCCACCTTACTCACATCACAGGCCATCACTTCCTCTATTTCTCGGTTTACACCTCTCCCCCTCATTCCTTAAACATACATTTCTTTTAAGAATTTCACTGTCTCAGTATTGTCCCTCCTTAATATAATATATACAAGCTATCTTAATATATTCCTCTCATTTTTTTAGCTATTGAAACTACTCCTACACTACTTCGGGGGCGTTCAAGTATTACGTCAGCACATTTTTGGCCTTTTTAGACCCCATCCTTCCCCTTGTCATAAATTCTCGGCAAATTTCCAAACTCCTCTACTTTATTACATCAGAATATGTCCGGCAAACCTCTCTTCTATTAAAAAAAAAAATTAAAATTTCCAAATTTTATATGAATTATTTAAGAATATATGAAAAATTTTGTTACTTATTTTGAATTTTATTTTACATAAGTTGATAAAATAAGTACATATTTATGTACATATTTTGATTTTTTTTTATTACTGCTGACGTCAACATGGTTCTAACCCCCCTCCCCTTAGGCGCTTACGTAATACTTCAACGCTCCCTCTTATAAACTCATTCCATATTTTAACTTCTCTAGTAACTGTTACTCCACTCATCCACCAACATTCTGATCTTCGCTACACTCATACAATATCTATTGCCGAACATTCTGTTCAATACATCATTGCAAATCTCAATCTAATAGAGATATTTTTGTCACACAAAACACTTGGCGTTTCTCATTACTTCATCTATTTACACTTAATTCTGTGTTTTATGCCTTCTTTGAAACCACAATCTTTCTGTGGCTCCCTCTGGAGAATACCAAAAAAAAAAAAAATTACTTTTAGTATGTAATATACCGGAGTGTATAATACATTTTGACATCAGACCGAGCACGATTTGACTACTATTAAATTTGCAATAACGATTCAAAAATGTTCCCTCACTTGTTATTATGCCTATATTATCGTATACTATTCCAAGGGCAATTAACCCTCAATTCCAAAAGATCTTTATTGCAGGTAGCCGAGAAATGGACATATCTTTCGTGATTTTAGATACCCCTTCCATTTTTTAAACTCAATATTCTTAGGTGTCAATATAGTTATGGGGGGTTGGGGGAGGGACATGGCCTCCTGGAAAATACATTTTTAATGGATTATTACTAAAACTGATAGTTTATAACATAGAAATATTATAATTTATTTAGGTCTGTTACCTCTGAAATTTATCCTATATACGGTAAACATTGAAACATGAACAAAATGATAATGTTGAATTAAATATTGTTTTTTAAAGGTTATGTTGAACATTAATTTTTAAACATTTAATAATTAAATATTCAATTAAATGTTATTCTACATTAAACTTTAAACATTAATTATTTTATATTCATTTAATATTTATTAAACGTTTATTCTTAAATATTCAACTAATAACGTTATATAAAATATTTATTATTGACCATTTAACTATTAACGTTACCTAAAATGTTTAAGATTACAACATTTTTAATGGAATAATAGTTAAATATATACTTTAAAGTTCGAATGCACATGATATCTATTAAAATAATAAATATTGTCCAAAATTTTAAATGGTTCTTAAAAAATGTTTTATCTAGGTACTTACTAATTTTTGACATATATAAAACTAGTACTTTTATGATTTAAATATCAATATATATAATATAAATATTGAGATATTTAAATCTTAATAACACTAGTTTTATGTTTTAAGATATGACAATTTATTACAAGATTATAATTACATCATTTTAACTATATTTAAAGTAATATCAAAAATCAGTACCTAGTTAAAACATATTTAAGAGCCATTTGAGATTTTTATGAAAATTTAAAATTGTATATGACAATTTTATGTTTAAATACATTTTCGGTAAATATTTCAAGGCTCTAAGAAGAATATTTATCAAATTACGGAGAAAGCAAACTTTGAAATATTTAAAAAAAAATTTTTACGTTTTAATTAGCTATTGGGAAAATCGAAAAATGACTTCTCGAAAGTAGGTTCTAAATAGATAAAATTTTCTACCGGTAAATAGAAAGCATATAAGATTAGTGCTCTCTTTCTTATAAAAATGTATATAGGTAGGTACATACATAAGAAACATACTTTTTTGTAAAACCAATACATTCCTCATTTAATTTAAAATCAAAAATAATTACTATTGTAAAATTACTAAATCCCTCACTCTGCTCATAATGTAATAATAAATTATTATATTGTATTTATATTTGTAAAAGTAAAAATTATAATTATAATGCAGATATATACGATTTCATTATAATCTTTATGCAGTTCTATAGTTAATATATATAATATTAATACTTGTAATATAAATGTATGTTATAATTACAAACGTTTAAAAGAAGTTTATCTGATTTTAATACAATATTATACAATAATAATAATACAATGTTATACAATATATTTATGTAAATACTTTTACTTATAAATTATATTCTCCAATAAAATAAATTTTGTATAAACATATATTATCATATACTTATTTATTTAATCAAAAATATATTATGTGGAACTGTTTTGTTACATATTTTTATGTCGTTAAAATTTTACCCCCCGTGGTTGGACAAAAAGCCAACTGATTTTTATCAACAATAACTTTTAAAAAGGTTTGACTATAAGTAGAGGTAGATATATTAAATATAACGAGAATAAAATAACAGAATAATACATTTTAAAACAATATATAAAATTATTGAAGGATAGATCAGAAAAATATACTTTAATAATATGTTCAAGGAAACAATTTTAAAATGTAAATATTATTATGGTTTGGGCATAAATATTACATTTTGTGTATCCATTTATTAAATATACCAACATCATTCAGCCATTTAATAACGTTTTACTTGTGGCAGATTGAATTTAATAACAATAATAAAAATAATATTAAAATACAATTTGAAAAGAGCAAAATGAACATTATAATTCATGATATTTATGGTTATTGTTACAAACTATTATTATTTATTAGTATTTTTAAACAATAGACTATATACCATATAATAATTTATATAATTAAATTTTTTATTCAATTATTACGTAGGTACTTAATTGATTATGTGTTAAACTATAATCCATGCATTTATACTGAAATGAAAATCACTTTGAAACTATACCTATTTTTTAACTCGTTAATAATTTATTATATCATGGTGATTTATATAGAGTGTTTCTAAAATGAATACCAAAAATTCGTAAACATATTTAGTGCACGGAAAAAAAATTACCATAAAATTATAGTTGGTTCAACTAAATTTTAATTGATATTGGTAAATTAATTTGGTAGATAGAACTAAAAAAATATAGTTAAATTGTTATAAATATATATATAATCTGAACTTTAATATTTAGTTATTTTGACAAATGTTTTAGTTGTAATATAAATTATTATTTTCTACTATATAATTTATAGTTATTTCAAATATAAATTTATAGTTAGAGAGTCGTAAATATATGTTTGGCATTGCGCGGACAATCCATAGATATTATAATAGTCGATTAGTGTATACCATAGAACATAGTTAATTATTTTTACTTTTTTTTTTTTCATAATTATTATTTGTAAAATTTAATATCCTTACCCATCGTTTAATATTTTATTCATACATTGTTGTCGTTTGTCATTCGGCGTTTACTAATCTTTATTGAGTAAATATTTTTAATTGAATACGTAGATACTATTGACGACTGACGTGTTTTTCAATCATCATAAAATTGAAGTGAAAAGAAATATGGTTCGTGTCATATTATAATGTACGGGTAGTAGACCAAATTCGATAAATATAGATAAGTGCCTACTATCTGCTATCCTTATAAACCGAATTTCAATTCAAGGTCATTTGGCTAAGAAATGTTGTGTTAAATATAAGATGGACCTTACTAGGAGACCGGGGCAAATTGATGACCTTAAGGTTTCAACAACTGTCTTACTATAACTAGTGGATAATAACAATTAAAATTGTATATATATATATATATATATATTCTTTGGTATATTATGAATAATTGGTAAATTTCTATTTTCTTAATATTTTTTCATTTATTCATAATCTAAATAGATTAGCCAATTTCGTCAACCTTATCCGGCTCCGGGGAAAGTTGACATAGTATATTTCCTTTAGTGAAAAAATAAAAATTTTACAATACAATAATTAATAAATACTTTATTTAATATTAGATAAAAAACGAATTTTAAATCTTTATGAAAAAAAACCTTAGTCCAGGAATATTTAAATTGTTTTGCAGTAAGTATTATAGATTGATTTATTTTCTTTTATACAAAGATCTACCCCAGTAGCACTGAGATTCCCAAAGGATACCTATAGGAGTCCCTGGCGGTAGAGTAGGGATTTCCCTGCAGTGTAACCTTGTAATGTTCCTCTAGTGGTTGAATGCACGACGCAAGGACACCCATCTGGGAGACCTTAATAAGGTAAACAAAAACATGATAACACAGGTGCGATTGATATCAAAAACTTGTGATTATCATTATATTGATATGTTTTTAAATTGTTATAAAAATTAGTGATAGATGTCGTAATAAATCGTTTAAATCAAATTCGTCAACTTACCACACACGTCAACTTGCCCCGGTCACTCCTATTGTTGTACAACGAAAAACTTCACAAACAATTACAATGTATATTATAAACAGAATGAAAATAATTTATATTAAAACTATATCATACTCTATTGTATTATTATTATTTCAATTGTTTTTTTCTTTCATTTTGTATGTAGGTTATAAAATTGTATACCTAATGTCAGAATTAACTTTTTTCCTCTTTTCCTTTTACTATTAGTTTTAATCTCTATATCCTTAAATACTTGAATTAAAAATATTATTATATTAAACCTTTATTTTTTTTCTTTGATTTCAGAAAGTTGCCTTATTTTGTCATTTATTTTTTTCGTTCTAAATTAATTATTTACAATTTTAAATTAACACAAATATATTCATAAAGTATTAAATCTTTATCCCATAATTGAATAATGCATATTTACGGGTATTTTGTTATCATACTGCAGTTATAATTTAAAATGGATTTTTCTAATAATGCAAAATAATTACAATTTATTCTTTATACTTATTATATATTTTGAGAAATGAAAAAAAAGTACTAGGTTTAACATAATGTATTTTTTTTTTTTATGAATGTTTACAATTTGTTGGGGGAACGGGTGTCTAGCTGTAATTTTGGAGTAAATAGCGTATTTAATAACAAATTGATTCTAGTTGGAAATTTAATGATGTAATTTTTTGGGTTTCTCAATAATATTTTGAAGCTCAAAAAAACGTGTTTGGCAAGCCCACTCAGCGACGGTCCTAAATTCCCTGTTTCTAAACGTATTCGGATCTGTATACGGATCAATTTTTAATACATAAAATGTGTAATTTTTATAGATTTTCGATAGAAAAAAATCGACTATATTTATATTTATTGTATATTCATGTTAGTAACTTATATTTAACAAAAATTACTTGAATTAGTGTATAATATATTTTTGAATATATTTTATAGTTATATAATATATAATATATATATATATATATGTATATATATATATTACATTTATAGCAAATATTATCTATTAATATTTATAACAATTAAATATGTACATAGATTTCAGTAATTTTTTTTTATAATTTAGAAGAAAATATATTCTTTATATGCAACAAATTAGATTCTTCCTATTTTCAAAATAACATTTAAAATACAGTGACATATTGATTTAAATTTACAATAAAACGTTATTTAATCTTTTTATATTTAAAATTAATTATATCATACCAAACTTCACTCAGAAGCATACTCAGATAGTATGATTTATATTGATAATTCAACTTAAAATTATATGTACTTGATAACTTTGTTTGAGGGACTATAGTATGGACCAACATTCTCTTACTGTATCTCTACAACTTTTTTAATATCTTCTTTTTCGAAATATGAAATGCTCACGCAGAACCAATATATTTTGTAAATTATTTTTTATCCTCATGGTATAAAAAACACATCTACACGATAATACATCATGATTTGTGTATTTTTTTTTAATTACATCAATTCTATTAAATTAAGTTATAATAATATAATGAAAATAAAATTGAGTTTTTTTATTTCGTTGACACATACAATACTACCCAATTCTAAGGTTAGTATGTATATTGATGTACCCTATAATATGTACATTATTTGTACAATATAGCTGATGGAAGCAGATTATTAAATAAATACATTGTAGATATATATAACCTATCAATAGTTAAATACCAATTAATATTGTGTGTACAATTTGTAAAACCTTAAACTTAAGCCAAGCTATATCTTTGATTATAACCATAATTTTGCCCTTATATATTTGTAATTATCAATTCGTTATTTAGATCTACCTAATATCTAAAATGTAAAATTCATTATACATTTCTGAATATTTATTTATGTTTTACATTCATATAATATTTAAGAGCACGCTACACACCCGATATTTAAGGAGTTTTTTATAGACAATTTTTTTTTTCTTTTTTTTTAAGAAAAATGAAAATTCAACATTTAAAAACATTAAATTATATTTTAAAAGTAATTTAAAAATATTCATATGTCATTACCATTTTTTATTGTTGTGATATCACGATATTTGTTAAAAAATCAAGTTCACGTCTTATAATTACATTCTTTCTCTGTATAACCGTAGTGACAAAATGTATACAAAATATTAAAGTTTTTTTCAATATGTTTTATTGAAAACCTAAAAACTGTGACTAATAATTGTAAAATTTTAAAATTAAAAAAAAAACAAACTCTATTGCTACGGCATAGTAAATATTCTCATCTTCCATAATTTGTATAAATGTTTACTCTGGATTTACCGAGAGAAAAGTTGTAATTATAATGCGCGAACGTGTTTTAATACTGCTAAAATGTCTGTGTAGCATCTTGTTAAGATGAGGTCCACATACCTTATGTGTTATTTTACCGTAAAAACCATATTAAGATAAAAATGTTTTCTCGGGTTATTAGTCGTAATTATTAAACCAAAGTTTTACACAATATTTTAGACAAAATTATCTGTGTTTTGCCATCGTTTTATTTTAGACATACAATTTTTAAAATGTTATTTATTTTATAAAATAAAAATCATAGTTTGGGAAATTTTTACAGGTAACATAATTTTTGCTAATAGTTATATTTGTGATATCGAGTGAATATAATAAAAAAATATCATGGTAAATCCACTAGTTGCCTTACCCTACTCAGAATCTAAAAATTATCCTTTATTACCATATGTAAATATGGTAAATATTATAAAATACAATATTTTGAGTTTATCCATCTTATGTATGATGTAAGTAGATATAACCTAAATAAGATTACTTCCTTGAAATGAATTCAAATACGCCATTGAAAATTAAATTTTAAAATATTCCAATAATTTTACACTAGGTAAATTTTTTTATAATTAACCTTGCACTTATATGAGACATATGTATAGCTTGTTACCGCCCAACTCTCCAAATTCTATACATTTTTATGAATATTTTAACGACAAATGTATTTATGTTCAAAAATATTTGTATAAAAAAATAAATTGACTAAATAACAAAATAATTTTTGGAATGGAAAAACAATTTATAAATATTTTGAATATAGTTAACTATTTAGATGGTAAAATTTTTTTTTTTTTGGTGGATCACCGGCACTTATGGAAAATGTCAGTAGCAGCACATGGTACCTCTTCTGCCCACGCCTATGATTTTTATGTAACGTATAAAATTTCCAAAAAGACTGATTTCATTATCGACAGATTTTTTATTTATTATAAAATGTTTCTTGAGAAAAGTTCAAGTTACAGATTTTTAATTTTTTAATAAATATAACTGAATAATGAATGCTAAAGCGAACGCGCAATTCTAGCATCTTAAAATTTATAATATTCACTTACAAATAGAACAAATTCTCTCAGTGAGATTATATTCTTTTGTAATGCTTGGTTATCAGATTTTCATTGAAATCTAATTTCTGTAACTCGGAAATTTTTCTTTTCTATTATTATATTAACAAATTTTAATTTCGTTCGAATTTTCAAATAATATTTTCCATTTTTAAGTGCCAAAAATAACAGATTTTTATATCAAAAGGTACACATGTCTCCTATAAAATATATTTCAATTAGGTAATCAATAAGAAATAATACAATAAAATAGATAATGTACCAATCAATAGTTCTATATCATGCACTGTGAGATTTCAAATAAAATTTATAATAATATTTTTATTAATGTTGCGTTTTCTGAAAACCAGCTATTTATTAAATACATAATTATAAATATTTTGGATTTTGGACGGAGCGATAATGAAAGTATTAGTTTTATAATGATGTTAATTTATTTTTTCTTGAAATGACTTTTTGACTAAAAGAAATAATTATTCAATCATTACGTGAAACCTATTTACGGGTATCAAATTTAACAACGTAGTACTTTTAAGAGCTAACTTTTCTATTTTTTTATTTTATAATCCTGTAAGAAATTATAGAATTATATAATATAATTTTAATTACCTATGTATATTACACCGAAGCTTTGTTCCGAATCATTTTATTAAAAGAAATGATTTAGTATCGCTGTCAAATATCCACCACCAGTAACTTTTCCATTTATATTTACAGTGTAACCTTAATGACTCGAATTGATAGGGTACAAAAAAAAATTCGATTATTCGAAAACTCAAGTTATATATAATTTTATTTTATTAGACAACCCAACGATTTTATATTCGCTTTTGTTTATTTACATACATTATCCTAAATATATTTAGATATATGTACAAATATGTATACATTTTCAAAAATTGTATTCTATAGTTATAATTAGAAAATTATATTTAGGGCTGCACTGTTTTTAGAAGAAATTTTGTACATGATGTATTTTTGGAAGAGGACCAGACCATAGACGCTCAGCCCACTATTTTAGTGTGTTTCAATTTCAGTGCTGTTTGATTGATATTATACTCATAGTGGGATAACATGATGTCAGGAACGTATACCTAACCATTTTATCTGTATAGTATTCTATATGATAGTATCGGATTTGAAATTTAATTTGTTCGAGCCATTTTTTAATACATGTAAACAGTTCATTTATTATTCACTTCTTACACTCTACACTATTTTATGCCATTTGCCTCAATTTAATTTTCTTTTAAATTTTACTTTGAGTTCTGTGATTTATGTTGTACAATTAGTACATACATATATGTGAGACACCCTGTATATATAATATATATATATATGCATACATAAATAACAAACGTATTTATTATATCTGTGTAATTGTATTACACTCAGTTATTAGTACTAAAGAGCTGATTTCAAGGCCGTGAAACCATGAAACAAAACATACCAAACAAAGAAAAATTTTCGACTGTCGATTTTATAGTATTCTATGATGAGAACTTTCTGTAATGTTTTTATACATATTGAGTGCAGAGAATCGTAAAATGTATGAAAATCGTTATATTTATGTACATATTCATTATCGTTACAGATACAAGTTATAACCATTAAATGTATGACATTATTCCGGTAGTTATAACGAATAATTCGAGTTATAAGTCATAAGTCGACACAAATGACTTCAAATTATCGAGAAAATGTATCCTACAAATCCTATATTGCAATCCGGGGGCCAAAAATTTTTTTGAGCTATCGAAAATTCGACTTATAGAAGTTGAAGTTATCAAAGATCTACTGTATCTCTATGATAAAATTATTTCATTTTAATAAAATAATTAATCACGTAAAATTGGGTGACAAAAAAAAAAAAAAATGTTAAAATAATTTTTATATAAAACTTAGAGAATTTTGCTGTCACAGTTTATTGATAACACACGAAAAACTTTTAGTTTCATATAGACATTGTATGAAATTAAATTCCAAGAATTTTTTCTAAGCTTGGTATTATGAAATAAATTAGTTCTCCCGAGTTTACAAAAAATAAGAACCAGAAAAAAATTCGAAATATATATGAGTGTCCCATTTTATAATAAAATTTACAATTTTCGACATTATATAAATATAATATTTAGTCTGAAAACGGTCTCTAAATCACGTTTATATAACATAATATAGTTAAAACATGATATAATATAATATATATATTTATATTGTATATACTATACATTTATATATTTACATATACATAAGCATATTATAATATATATATGTATATAATGCTTATACTTAAAATTAGCAATCTATTAATATTTTAAATCTCTAGGGATTTAATTATTATTTATTTTAATTATAAATAATTATATAATTTTCTGAAATACAAACAGAAAAATAACCAAAATCGATTTTGTTAAAAACTGATGTGCAGTAAATTTTCATGTTTTCTTCTTATTTTTTTTTTTTAGTTTAGTTAGTTTCTCTTACTCGTTTTTAAATTATTGAAAATGAATGACCTCTTTAGAATACCATCTACGTCAATTTATGTATCTATACAGATATGGCTATAAATAAATCGTTTAGACACTCATTCTACCCGAAATGTCGAGTATAAAAATTCAAAATGCAAAATTTTATTATTTTTAAAATAAACACTTAAAAAAATTATAAAATAAAAGAAAAAACTACTGAAGCCATTTTATACTCTAATATGTACTTAATTTAATGATATACATATAAAAATATATTGAAAATAACCTAGTATAATATATCAATTTATGTAATACTCTGTATTGTGTACAAAATATTAATATTAGCAATATATGTTAATATATGTGCAATATATTAGAAATATTTGAGTTGAAACGTTATATTTTGAACGAATTTTTCATTATTTAGATAATGTTATTTTATTATAGCCTAGCAGAGAATAACTTAATAACTGTACTGCTTGAATTTATCAAGTACATTTCAAATACCTGGAGGCTGGAGTGAATTAAGTTTCATTGATTCACTATGTTCATAAACTATAGATTAGGTACGTTTTATATTTGTAAATTAAATTCTACAATAACTTCTGAGTAATTTAAATGTGTTATAAAATAGTTTATTAATATCTACATAGAAAAAGATTCGCTCAGATACATAATATAATTTATTTGAGTGTACTATTCCAATCTTTAATATAATATAGTATCTACTTGTAGATATATGAAATAAAACATAATATCATTATTTGACTTTTTAAACTAAGAAGCTTTGACAATAAAAATATATCATGTAAAAACTGAAAATACTTTTTTATATTTATATATATATAATAGTATATTATACTTACATTTTGTCATTCAAATTTCATTTTAATGTATTTATTTCACATAAAAACTAAAATAAAATATAGAATATATTAAGTTATTCTTTTAAAATATACAGAAATATAAATAAAAAAAAGTGTACCAAAATCATATTCAAGAATAAAAATAATATCATTAAAGTGAACACAATATTACGAATTTCTCAGTCTGAAAAAAGGATCGTCTTAAGTTAATTTATTTTCATACCTCAGAATATTATATCATAAAAGTAATCATCAATTGATAAAAAAACTTAAGCTTTCAATGAAGGTAAACCATTTTTCATTCACTGAAAAGGTGTCGGTGGCTGTCAAAATAACTTCTAAATCTTGAAAATAATAATGAATAGTTTTTACTTCAATTAAAATATAATATACAATCATAAACAATGTTTTTGTATTTAGATTTAAGCTTGACAGTACTTTGAGAATATAGAAATCCAATAAAACTGAATAATGATTTAGGTTGTCAAAATGAGTTTATTGTTTTTGCAATATATATTTATAATAATTTTGCTATCAATCTATAAAAAATATTATTTATTCATTTTATCAGTTATATAATTTTATTAATTCTGTGTATTTAATTACCTGTACTCAACTTTCAATAGATATTAGGACGTATTATATCAAATTAATAGGCAAAAAGTAAATTTGAAAATTTTTTTGAATGAAGAAAATATATTTATTATGAACTAACAACCTAGGGCCTGTACTTTGTGCAACTCCTTGTAAGCGTAACTCTTTTTAGGAGAGACTACTTGTAAGTTCAACAACGATTGAGAGCCAAACCTTGAATTTGTAACTCCGTTTGAGTGTGAAAATTTATAAGTGTATTTTTTTTCTAGTAAAACAACTAATCAGTAAAATTACTTCTGAGTAAAATTCGTATACCTCAGCTTATGTATTTTATCGAAATACGTAATAGTGGTTACAGACAATTTTAAGAAATAATATTGTTAGTTAATTCATTTTAAAAATATTCCACTTACGGCAATATTGTCGTTCGATTTTTAAAAGATAGTCTTTCGCTCCTATAGTGTTCCCGATAAATATATTGACAAATTAAGTAATCCGAAAGCTGATTAAACTTTTTTTTTCTCAGATTTTTATAAGAATTCGTACCTCCCATCACTTGGTTCTTGCCCGATTATTGTACTTAATGTCACGAATACATATCAATATAAATTCAATTAAAATTTTCAAAAAAAACATTACGAATGTCTGTCGATTTGAAATCAATTTAACATAAATATAATATAGGTATAAAATATAAATGTGTAATAAAATATAGTAAGTACATATATTCTGCAAAAATCAAACTTATCTTTATCCGGTCTAACCATTGTCGTTCGGTCGATATATTCGAATATCCGATGAAACATCCATTATACCTATGATAAAAATTCGCCCGAATGTATGATAATAAAAATGTTATTCAAATTGGGAAAATACTACAAAAGTATGACAATTTTAAATGAAATACTATGAAATATACTAATTATCGTGTAGCTATGTACCTATACCTACTCTGTGAATGAGTACGTTGGACTTAAATACTTAAAGATACGGACTCGTCACGGGGTGTTACCTATATAACGCACAATTTAATTCGGATCTATAATAGGCAAGTACACGGTACGATGCGTAATTCAAACAAACAAATAATGATAAGAAAATCTATTGCGATTTCGTCCACGTACCGTATATACCTATTGGATAAAAAAAAAAGTCGCAAAATAACTGATCGGCGGAGTGTGATTTGAACTGGTATACTACACATATCGAAAGTTCGTTTAATCTATCTATTCTACTTTTGACGCTTTATATTACTATGTTACTCAACCGAGATGATAAAATGGTTAAAATTTCTCATATCTAAACTATTCACATCACGGACGACACCGTATATCGACGGATAATATACACATATTGGGGATGAACGTCCCGATTGGACAGCGACAATCGGTAGACCAATAAATGTTCAGTCAGTCGTAAAACATCCGAAAAACGCGAATCCGACGTACGTCCACAGCATTGAAAAATGTCAAGAAAGGTCGCAAAAGTTGATTTCGAAAGTTCCGGGTGATAACGAACGGACGGTGAATCCAAAAACGTGTTTTTTTTTCCCCGGCATCGAAAGCTCAGAAAACACTCATAATCGCAAATGAACGAAACGCGGAAAACTCCCAAAACGGCCGGAGGTAAAGTAACGGTAAAGGTAAAGTCGGAGGTAAAGTGGTCGGGAAAATGGGACCGAAAATATAATAAATAACTATAAGGTTCTTGCGTAGAGAAAACGGTTAAAAAAGTTGACATTATTTATAACGATTTTTGTACTAAAAAACTTGAATAAACGTGTATTTGGATGGCTATAATATAATCGAATAAAATTTCGTAAAAATCTGTGCTAACTATTGGATCATACTATTAATATATATATATAGTAGTACATTCTAATATCTATTGTAAGCTCAATGTAGTAATTCAATTTACATAACGAATAAATAGTATAAATAATACATTAAGCTGAAGTTTTGTACAATTATATTCATTAAATAATATTTTAGCTTAATATATATGATTGTCCAAATTTTTGAATCCAACACAAATTAGTCAGTAATAATTATTTTATCCTAAAAAATTCTCAAATTTACTTTATGTCAAATTTTTTTAATATTTTTTTATTTACAGATGTTTTAATCATTAATACATAATTTTTGGTAGCTCGTGAATAGTGACAAGCAACATCAACATTATTTCTACCAGAAATATAACCTAATAGAAATAACTTGTTCTATGAACTAAATGATTTTTTGGCTAAAAAATGTGAGGGAGAATGATTCGGTAGCCAAAATTGTGAAATAATAATCTATATTATTTGAGATAGCAATAAGTTTTTATTTTTCACAGTTACATAATATTCCGCTATATATACAATATGAAAATTATATTATTGACAATATGCGTTTAAACTTTATATGATTCTTGAGTTTTGATTTATATTGTTATTAGTTATGAGTTATGAATATAAGGTTAAAATTTATATGATTTTAAAAACAGAAAAATATTGAAATTTTTATTACTCAAAAAATGATATTAATATATAAATTAAACTAAAAATAATACCATAAACTACATTTTTATCTTTAAAGTTTGAACATTTTATAACCAAAATACCGATTTATTTTACGTTATTCAATTATCTTCAATGCATATTTTTAAAGTAACTATACCTAAACACAAAATATGCCATAACATGATCATATACGTCATGCAGGTGCATGCAAAGTTTTAAATTTTAATATTTACGTATTGTTGAACCAGACTAATATGTATATCGTTATCTTAACTGACTAAAAATCTATTTTATATGTTTCCAAACAAAATATATGCACGAAAATCCTACTTATATTTATTACATTCATAAAATAAGTTCATAATTTCGTTTTATTATAACAATGAATAATAATTTACAATTCTAATATTGTAGCTGTGCTGATGATGTAAAATGATTTAGATTCTGTGACGTTGAACGAATGTGTAACTAGTTGTCCGGGGATCTAGGTGAACGTCACCAAGCAATTTGTCCGAAAAGCCTCATATATGTTGTACGATTTATCAGAACAAACGTACACAAAAAGAAACTTGGAATTCAAATTAAAGATAACGCGAAGCCACCGTAATTTTTTTTTGTGATGGCTGAACGGGTACCGGAGAGGTTGGGTAGGTCAGATCGTAAAACCGTAAACTGTTTCTATGATCACGATGTGCATTGTGCGGTATAAAATTTCGTAACTACTAAAACGGATATACGATCATGTTCGGTGCTCAATTTTTTGGTCCGTGTCGCTTCTGTAGTGTCCTGTTATTCTACCAAGGTATTAGAAAAATTCATCATTTTCCTACACATTTAATTATTTTACGGGCTACAATAGTATTTTTTCAGCTATTTTGTCGTGGTTTACTTACACGAACAATGATTAAAATACAGTTTCCGTTATTAATATTTTTCCATCCTTGCAGCATTCCGTTGTCATTTTCACTATAATATGTTCTCAACCGTCTATTATAAAATTCCCTCGCTTTTGTGTGTCGTCTACTTGTGCCGCACGATTCCATTTGTTTATGAAATGTTGTAGATAAAATTTCAATTCCTCTGTTAAACCACGTGTAAGAATGTTTGGCATAGTCAAATACGTTTTCTGGAGTTTTCGTTATCATTATAATACTACGATCTATTCGAAAAATATCTCCTCCGAGATAAGCCGCACCTATTACCATACATAATATATCATCAATTAGCACATTCATCGTTATAATTTATACTAATCGAACTGCCATTGGCAAAGTCGTTTTTACGTACGGAATTATAAAAGCGTCTAACAACAAGAATTTTGTGTTTCACCATCAGCCGGTCTCTCCACGCCGCGCAACATTAAAAGCTATACTAATTAATTTCGTTACGGCGATCATTCCGAACAATAGTGGTAAGTACCTATATTTTGTAATTCTCGAATTTACAACCGCGTTTTCCGATTTCTTATGCATTTGTAAACGCAGTATTATATAAATGTATACCTACTTGTATATGTGTTACGCCGAAATATCGTGGAATTAATTTAATTGCATCGATAAGACGTCTTAATGTTATAGTTGATTACCCAAATAATTTCCTTCTGTTATTAATTATATCTCTTTTTTATTCTATTTGCATCGCATAATACATATTTTAATTACTATATAGGGATCGGATTATATTCTCCAGCCCTCGGGTGTATATAATTGTTTTAAACATTATTTATACTAGCTTACCTACTTATATGCATTTGCAAAATAATGTTAATTTACTTCGATATATTATGTATACAAATTTGTCGTCGTCTAGCCTAAACTTTTATTTTTACTCAATATTTATGTTAAATATATTGTGTTTTCGTTCGGTTTCATTACTGAGGTTTTCTGTTTAATTTTCAATTATTCCGGTATACTATACTTCTTCGATTCTCATTGAATTGTTTAATTGATGTAACACAAAAACGTTTCTAAGAGCCTACAGAGGCGTAGTTAGGACATGTAAAAAAAAAGGAACAGTTGTTATTAGGAGGGGTGCATATTTTATTAGAAAAAAAATAGGTCAATCCATTCTCAAATAACAAATTATACACTTATACACTTTCTTTAACTACTTCATTAATTGTAATATTATTCAAGTAATTATACAAACAATTTGAACCATCGTTTTATCTGTCCTTATTATTATTTTTAATTTAAAATCATAAAACTCACTAAATTGGATTAATATTGTTTTTCAATTTATTAAAATATTGTTTTGTTTTTGGACATTTTTCTTTACGCTTAACAAAACTGCTAATCCAAACATGACCTCTATAATGGTACTACTAAGAAATATATTTACACAAAACTCCTACTCAACCGTCTTTCTAACAGAAAAAGTGTATACATACGTGGTAAAATATTGAATCATCGTTGTTTTTTTTTTTGGAAAATGGTCAACATTTTAAAATTTATACCGTATTAACATTGTACTATAATATCAATATTTATACTTTATGATATACCAAGAAATTAAAAAAAAAAATGAATATTGTTATAATGCAATTAAGTTTTTCTGAATTAAAAATATTTAATAAGAGTGGGAAACTATTTGATTTCTAATTTTAATATATTTAATCAAATTAATTATTGGCATTATAATTAATAAATAATAATATTATTATAACTAGGCACTGAAAGCAAAAAACGTTGAAGTTTCTGTTCCAAAAGTTACGGGGCTCAATTATTTTTATCATGTTTTTGGCATATGAATAAATATCCAATAACAGTAGAACATTTTTATCCCTCTCGTTTTATTCTTTAAATAATTAGTTTTCAAGTATATTTTGAGTGAAATCAAAAATGTATTAATTCTCATTGATGTATTATACTATTTTAATATACCTATAGGGTATTGTAGACTGATGTCAAACGACCGTATTTTCCGATTATTCACCGAGAGTAGAAGAAAAATTTTTATATATTTAGATATTCAACATTGAAAATGGTAGTTTACACTATGATTTAATGTATATAATTTATAGTATTTGAATAAACTTCTAAGATGATTATTTTTGAATTACGAAATTAAATTAATTATAGGTACCTATAACAATTTTTTTTTTTTTTAATAAAAAATTAAAATTTTTTTTAAATATAAATTTCATCAAATACTAACATGTTATATTAACCAATATATTATAAAAAGTAATTTGTATATATTTAAATGGAATAATAGTTTATTAAAAATAATAATTATTATTTATTTAAATAATCGATTTTTACCTAAATAAAACTTGAAATGTTTATGAAAAATTGTACACTGTCATTTTTTGAGCAGAATGAAACAATAATTCTATGAAAATTGGAATTTGCTAACTCAACCCTTTTCCGATAATCTCGTTTATTTATCAATTAAGTTTCATGAAATATTGTTCAAATTGAATAATATTTTCGACATTTACGGGTTATTAAAGTATCTTAAAAAGAGAACTTTACTAAGTTTCTGTTTTTATAAATATATATAATTTATACCAATAAATTGAGTAACTTTACTTAAAATCAGTTACTACAATGGAGAAATATGTACAACTTGAATTTAGTATACCTACAAGTAAATATAATAGCAATTATGGTAATGTTAGGTAGGAGATTATTACCGAAATAATAGTTTTGAGTTAAAAATAAAATTCAACCCAGGCTGAGTGTTATACACCTAATAATAATGAAATATACAACTTTATCTTGTAAAACTTACTATTCTATTAAAAATAATATATCGTTTTACTATATATTAGGTATAGGAAACTTATCAATTGATTTGTGAAAGGGAAGGTGTTTTCAATAAAACATTTTATCGGGTCTTCAACTGTTTACCAATTACATTAAAATAACCGTAAAAACACCTATTTTGTTGGATTATTCAAATATTATGTAATTTTATTTATAATATAAAATAAAGGATTTCAAAAATATTTATTAAAACATTTTTATATAAAATTTGTTATATAATAATCACTTTATTGTAAATGTATTAGTTTTCTGAAGTAATTTAAAAAAATTTCAAAATTACCTATTTGGATCAATATTCATTTCAGGCAGAAGACGTGTTTGAGTCATTAATCCAAATTTTCACAAAATAATTTCTTTTACTACTTGGAAAAATGAGAGGGTACTCATTATGAAATTTTAAGTAATAGTTTTTGAACCGCCACTGATATTCATATAATATATGTATATATTTCTCTAATAAATATTATATTTAATAATATTGTAATACATTCAAAATATTGCAGAATTTTTAAAATGAACTAAAGAAAAATCACAAATTTACAAAATTATATAATATACATATTATATTACACGAAATGAAAAATAAAAAATGTTATTGAAATTATATTTTATAAATTATAGTTTAGATTTAATTAAACTTTTGACATTCTTATAATTAAGTTTTTATTTAATACAATGAGATCTTATAAAAAATCGAGGCCATACATGAGTAAGTATATCAATAGTTTTGAATATTTTTTCGAATTATTTTATATTAAAAATTAAATTATTATTTAAAACGATTATAGAAATTTAATTTTAAATTATATAATTTTCCCATTTTTTTAAATAATTGATGTTATACGTTTTTTTGAATGCACAGTATGTATAGTAAATTATCTGCTGTTCTTTAAATTATACAATACCAGAATTAATTACTTTATATCCAACTATGCATTTTTTGCGTCTGAATAAATTCCTTTTCCATTATCAGATATTTAAACCTGAGTTTTATACCGTGATAAAAGCTAATATACAATTAACCAATTTTCATAATTTATAGATAATATAAAATATTATTCTGCAATATATTTGATTATATGAAAATAACCTAAGAAATTATTGTTATAATGTTAAATATTGAAAAATTTTGCAGAAGTCAGCCTCGAAAATATTTTTCATATTTAATTTATCATTATAAATGACGAATAATTATTTTATTTCAAGATATACACGAATATGCTTATGTTATATAAAAAATAATACTTTTTGACAGATTGTTTTCAAGAAAAACTTAAATAAGTATTCGTACCTACCAAATGTTTTTCCTGAAAGCTTATATTCTTATATCGGCACTGATTTTATTTTATTTAGTGTTAATTTGAAATGTAATTATTTAATTATTATTATATAGGTATACATGATTATTATAGTATATATATACATTTTTTTCATATAGGTACATAATATTATTTATATATTATATTGTTTTGGTTAATATAATATTATTGGTTGTCATATTAAGAATATATTTTAACCATTCACTTCTTGGCCTAATTATGTTTCCTTCCGAAATTGATTATATTTACGTACATGATTTTTGCGTAAATAACCACTATATAAAATTATTTTATAAATTTAACGAAATTAAACGTATAAAAATAAACTGAATAACACAAAAAACAAATAAAATCAGAAAATCTACGACTTGTTAATGAAAAAAACGCATGTGTTTTTATTTTTTTCACAAAGTTATATATGTACACATTTTATAAAAGAAAAAGGTTGTAGCTGTAGGGAATTTCAATTTTCAACAAATCCTTTGAAGTATTCTTGAGTATAAAACAGTATACATAATACTGGCATAATCTCGTATGCACCTATTAAATTGTTGTTTAATACAACTATAAAATAAATAAATAAATATTAAACGATTAAACATATATCTGTTGAAATAAATCTATATTAAATAACTTTTAAAGAAGATAAATATAAAATAATTTTCATTTGTATGACATGTATAGTTTTTATACATTTAATATTTTTAAATCACTGTTTTCTTTTGTCAATTAATATTTTGCAAAAACATCTACGAAATCGTCTCCAAAATATTGTTGAATATACATTTAAATTTAGCTGTCTAAACATTAAAAATTATTATCGTCATTTCATTTATTTTATAGTAAAATTCATTATTGTGGCGTCCTATTAAAAATATATTATTTATTATTATTCAATTATTTTATTCTTCTTTTTCTCCTTCGCCCTCGCCTTCTCTCCCAACTATATGGGGTCGGCTACCCTAGTTTTATACTTCTACTTAACTCTATCTCTTGCATCTTCTTCATTTATCTATACTTTCTTCATATCACTCGCCATCACATCTCCCTGCCTCTTTTTCGGTCTTCATCTCCCCCTTTTACAATCAACATAAATTTCCTTTACTAATCTTACTGCTTCTGTCTCTCCCCTTTTTAATACACTTTTAAGTTATCTGAATCTATTCTCTCTCATTTTGTTAACCATCCAAACCACTTCTCTATACTACCTCTTATAAATTCATTCCTTATTTTCTCGTTTTTAGTCACTTCACAGATCCTCCTTAGCATTCTCATAATCTGTTCAATCTTCCTATCTACTGCTCAACATTCTGTTCCATACAGCATTTCAGGTCTCACCGCTTTCTTATAAAATTTACCTTTTAACCTAATAGAGATTCTTTTGTTACACAAAATAACTGACGTTTTTCTCTCCTCTTCATTCATCCATACCGAATCCTGTGATTCATATTCTCTTCTTTACAATGTTTTCATATTTCTATAAAATGGACCCTGAATACTTAAGCCTCTCCATCTATCCCACTATATCCCCACTTAAATTTTTTTCTTGCCATTCCCTATGCATTCATTTTCACGAAAACCATACTATATATATGAATATATATTTAATGTATATTTTATAAGTTTATGAATTTAACTAGTATCACTTAATTATATATTATAAATTGTAACTATATCCATTAAGTTTAACAAATTGAAATTATTTTTTCAGTAAACCACATAAAAAATAAAATGTATTATTAATATATTCAAAAGTAAAATTGTATAAATATTTATAGTTTTGGTCATCATTATCGTAGAATAAGCGGAGGTATTATAATCAGCATTTTAACCGTTTTTTCAATCTCTAATTATAAACTATAAAATATTGCAATTATTGATAAATACTATTCGTTGAGATATTTAAAACGTAGATTTAAAATGTGTTGGATACAAAATGTAATTTATATTTACATTTTATGTGATAATATTTTAGTTATTTCTCATAAGCCTATAACATTCATGAACATGCAGATATAATATAAAATTCTGAATTAATTTGCAAACGAACAAATTGTTTGTGTTATTTTATTAAATTTTTTTTAATGCAAAGTATATTACAATGATAGAAAAATAGACCCAAATAAAATTAATTTACTCACAATTTACAAAAAGTGTATTATTTTTAAATTTTTTTTTTGTAATAATCGTATAAGCACTATGTATTCTCAATAGCCAAATGATAATATTACTGATTAAATTAAAGTGATCAGTTTTTAATGGTATTTAAATTCTTCAAATAGATTATATTTTATACTAACATTATCAAAGATAATATAATGTGAAACCGTAAATTATACAACAATGTATAGTTGTAAATTAAAATGTATATTTAACTCTTTATAACGAAATATTAAAATATTATTTTTTTAAATACCTACCTATATTTTGTTTAGTTACACATAATTATATCAACATATTCTTTCTTAAATATAATATTGTTTAATATTAGTATTATTAATTGGTATACTCATAATGGTTTGTTTCATAATTACCTTTATTTTTGAATTCACACAATGTTTTATTTAAAAAATAATATAATACTTCTCTTCAAAACATGAAATAAACAATAAAAACTTTTTTCCCATTTTACCAACTAAAATCCTAATAATTTATAGTTTGCCGACTTATAATTCCGAAAAATACTTCATTCAAAATATGAATAAGCAAAAAAAAAAGGCCATCGACCGACTGCTTCCCTCAGCACGGCCCTGCACATACGGAATATGATATTTTTCATTTAATTGTTTGTTCTATTCCTAAATATTATTATTATTTGAAAAGCAAAAATATAATTGATTTCTTCAATAGAGTATTAAAATTATTTTATATAGGTAATATTTAACTGATAAAATATACTCCAATTAGTTGGTGAATTAAGGATTGTTTTAATCTTCCCATTACATATAGTATTTAATACTAATACAGGTGTTTTTTTTATGTATATATTTCCAATTTATTTGTATCTCCATATTATTAAATTATTATAAACAAATTGTAAGTTATCACAAATTAAATAATAATTTAGCGTTTTGAATCTTTAACAGCTTTTTAAGTAAATTATATTTAATGACGCTCAAAATATTTACACTATTCATTTTTTTTTCAAAACATTTTTATTAGATATTTACTTTATTATAGATTTCCTTTAGTACGTAATATAGTGGAATTAAATACGAAATATTAAATAGTATTTTTATATTTTTTTTCAGTTCAGTGTCTAATCAATACATTATTATAAATAGAATATTATTAGAATATTTCAAACTGATGAAATTGTTTGTTCCATGCATGGTTTTCAATATACTTAACATAGAAAATTGCATGCATTTTCTAAATAACTTTATTAATAGATACATAATAGATAATAGATTGTTGTTTGAAATACATTTAGAAATCGTGAATTTAGCATGCTCGTAGAGTGAATTTCTTTACATATTAATTTAAATATATCCTTCAAATTACTTTAATTTTTTTCTTATCTACAAAAGTATAAAAATAATGAATTATTTGAATATCGAATTAAATAGAAAATAGAATTTGAATCTAAAATTAAAAATCATAATTTTCTTTTGTTACATTTATTTTGAATATAGTTAATACAAAACAGGCTTATAAATAAATCGACCGGTATTTTACTTTTATAAATTAAAAGTCGGAAACATTTTATACTTTAGATGGACACATTTCAAAGTTATTCGTAATTAAAAAAAAATAAATAAAAAAATTCAAATAATAAAATAAAATAAAAAACTTATATATAAAAATCTCGAAATATGAAATTGTGGCGGGCGAATAGGGTTATCCTGTAATAAGTACTTTTCGGCTCCTATAGCCAACAAGGAGCAATATTTACGGGAATAAAATAAAAAGGTTTTATTTAAAAGAGTACTGCTGTTATTTTCTCGCTATAATCGAGATCGAATTGTGGCGCGCGAACAGCGTGTAAAGTGAAATGTACTTTTCGGCTCTCGCATAGTCGATTTTGTAAGATTTTGAATTATTCAAAAAATATTTACCTAACGTTACCATTTGTGTGTGTGTTTTTGTTATTTATTTATTTAAGATTAGGCACTTGCACTGCGGCTGGCCAGTATCCGTGCGTAATATTCTGCGAGCAACTACCTAATTATTAGACATAATTATTTAATTATTTATATTATTATTGATCTAAACGTGCTACATATTAATACTGCTTTTTTTGTATTATTATCTATTGATTTGTTGAGCCAGTAGTCCCATTTTTTTTTTTTTTTTTGGTATATATTTATTTTATTGCATTTTATTGCACTTAGTGCCGGTTTATTTATTCTCCGTGTTGCTGCGATTTTTAGTTATTTATTTATTGTTCCTACATTACTTGTACCAGCAATGCAATCAATGTACCACCTTATTTAACGTTACCATTTTTCATTACTCATTAGTATTAGTTCCTTACCACAAAACTGGCAGTTACCAAATATTATACAGTCCACTAAATAACCGGGTAAGCTAACTACTATTGTCTAGTTCCTGGTAACACACATTCGTTGATAATTAAAAAAAAAAAAACATGAATATATTGGGGAATTTGTTTCCATTAAACAAATTTTTTTCAAACTAAAACAAATTCTTAACGTTTAAATTATTATTTTTAGTTAAATAAAATGCAAGTACTCGTATCATAAATATTTGTACTAGGTATCACATTTGTAAACTTATAAATATTATAAAACTATATACCTACAATATTGTTTTTATATTACTAACTATTAGCTGGATTTAGAAAATAGCTATATTAATTCATAAAGTACATTATAATTGTATGTATATTTTTAATATCATTAAAATAATATATAATTATAATCAGTTTTGTAAAGTATTGGGAAACAAGTATTTTTCATAAAATTTTATTAAATACTGAAAAAACATTTAGTTTTGTCAAATATTCACATCATTTTACATATTATATCAAGTATATTATAAGGCTGCATAATATATTAATAACTAACGAGCCATATGTATATGTAAAATATCAGTTATCCCAAATCAAATAATTGAAACTAATTTTAAAGTGTATATATTTAAATATAGCGTCAACTATATGTAGATTAATTAAAATTTTATACTTTCTATAAAATTCTTATAAATATAAAGTTAATATTTTTTGGGTATTCTATAAAATATTTGTTTTTGGAAATATTTAGATAGTGTTTTTAATATTTTAATTATACAAATAACACTATTATTTACAAGAATGATCATAATTATTACATCTCTGTATATTAACAATTTGTTTCAGATTCTGTATACGAATTGGTCCAGGTATCCAATACCTGCATTTTATTTTATCTATGGAACAATATTAATCAAGTAATAGTGATGATATATATATAACATTCCACAAATCATATTTTTTATATATAGGTACATCATTATTTTAGCTCTCATACGATATAGGTATGGCTCATTGAACCACATTGAACAGAAGACTGTAAAACCTACGTATGTTATTATCCACAAAATGGCAGTAAAATTTACGCTATGATAAAAATGAAAAATATATATTTGTAATATTTAGGACAAATGAGCCATAAAAACGAAAATGGAACATTTTTTATAAAAAGCAATATGACCGAGTACTTAGTATTATGTACATGGAACGTAAATATTTTATCGTCAAAAACTCCTTTGATATGTGATTTTAAATACAAATACATTTGTATAAATGGAATTTACGGAAAATTAAATAATACATTTCCGTATAAAAATAGTAAGTTTAAATGTTTAATAAATTTAATTTTATTATATCTATATAATATATATATATATATATAGTTAATTCAACGTTTTTAGGCTATCTTTCAATAAAATTATTATCAATTAAACATTGTGAATGAACCAAAAACCAAATATATACGCTTATATGACTGTAATTAGGAACCACATAAAGTCCCTTATGTACTTTGTACCGATTTAAAATTAATGAATAGTATGTTTTATTGTTATACTGAAAACTGCTTTACGATGCAAAGTACACTTAACTTTGGTCAATAAATATGAACAATTAATCTAGTTATCATATTCCTATCAAGAGTTAACATCCCCAGACAACGATAGCAATCTGACAGTGAGGCGCAGAACTCTCTAACAGTGCATCTATTTTTACATCTATGATGTAAAAATATTTACTATACAGTATGTCCAACGATGATTCACTCATTATTATATGCTCCTGGGTAAATAAAGATATTCCAAATTTGTCATTTTTCTTCAAATGAGTTGATTTAAGGTAATTTTAAATTATATTAAATACAAAAACAGGCCAGTAAAAAATAATAAGACAAAAAAATAAAAATAACTGGTACTTTTTCATTTTTAAAAAAATACAAAGCTGAATTTTCTGAAAACTTTGATGATGGTTGAATAATTTAATTACATCAAAAAGTTGATTTTTATTTTGATTTACTGAAAAAAATAAACATCAGTATTTGAAATATTTTTATAAATTATAACAATTATAAAATTAAAATGAACTCTGATTATATTTTTTTTATTTAAAAATTTTTATATTAAATAAAATGATTTTAGGTTAATACATAAATTGGGTGATAATAATTAATCATTCTCATAAAATATATTGTACTAGACACGTATATATATCTAATAAAATGTATGTATTAAAATATTATTTAACAAATAGAAAATATTATCAGCAAGACAGTGCATTTAATATGTGTCTATTCGATTTTTAGTATAAATTTAAAAAGTCAAAAATCAATTATTTGATATAATTCAAGATGGACATCCAGACTATATTTTAATTGGCCAGATATAGACATATCAACATATTTTAAGAAACTCATTTTATAATTTTCATTTTTTATTTTACTGGACTATTTTTTTAGACTATCTTTAATCAACTCCGTATCCATACTATTTTTATTAATTTTTTTTTATAATTTAAAAACCTTTATATATCTAGGAGTTATTACACTTAAAAAATTCTCGTAGAATACCCTGTACATATTTTTTTATGAAATGTAAATAATTTTCTTACTATAGTAGCCTTTGGGCTTTAGCTAATCTAAACTTCAATTAAAAAAAGGAATATTTTATCAAAAAAAAAAGCCTTCAAAGCACCTGGAATAGAATGTTTGCATTAACACTTTCTTTTGTGGTCGATACTGTCGACATTATAATAACAAAAAAGGAGACACTCGCTTACATGTCACATGTACAACCGTTTAAGTATATGTATAAATAAAAAACCATGTAAATAAATTTCGTATAGCAATATAGGTATGTTGAACAGAAAAGGTTGCGATGTGATAAATGTATTGCTGTTGACAAAAATGACGTAACAACTATTTTTGTTGTTTTTTTGTGCAGTCATACGGGCATTGATATGATCGTTAACTATTTTTTTTTACACCTATTGTTCTTTCTTTTTACTATTCCCCTACCTCTAAATTATTAAAAAATAAAGAAATAAAAAAAAATTTTAATAATAAAATAACGTAAAATTATAATAAAAGATACAGGCAAACAAGAGACACGTGGTATAATGTTGACAACGCGTCACTTTTTATCCGATAACAATGGTAAAGGTTTAACGAAATGAAAAAAAAAAATAGTGTGTGGGCAACGTAATTTACAAATGAAAATAATAACACTTGACATAAACATACCTTTCATTCTTTATCGGTAGTAAAATGTTAATAAACCGAATATGATTGGATACCAGATTGTTTTTAGTTATTTCTGCTTTAGATCTGAAACACAAAATATTGAATGTAGAAATAACACTGTATGAATAAAGTTTTCATATAAAGGTCATATAAAAGGTTCGTTTAAATTATTTTAATATGTATTCAAAATGGTATAAACACATAAATTATATTATATTGACATTTCATGCGTGTTTACATATTGCAATTTTATTAAAATGTACTTTTTTGTAAAATAAAATTATGAAAAGTTGTTATTGTTCGAGATAATAGACAATAAATAATATTTTAAAATTGCACTGTAAAAAATGTTTTTTATACTAAAATTTTAATTCTATCAAGATAAAATATGTATTATCAACCAGCTAATACATAGCTAAACTCAATTTCGCAGTACAAGCATAGGTTCTACACCTAATGTATATTGTCACAATGTCACAATCAGTTAAGTCAAAACTTTAATACTTTAATATTATAAATTTGTAATAAAATGTTTAATATGTTTACAACATTTTCTAAGCTTTATCACGGCCATTTTTAATAAATGTAAAATTGTATTTTTATATAGACAATTTAAAACTGTAAATTTTGATTTTATAAGGATCAACCGGCCATTAACTTTAACATTATACAAACAAAAACAATTTCGATTACATAAGTTTTAAATATTTTTCTCTTTTAAATTAAAATTTATATCAATATTTAATAAATACAATTATTTTAAATATAACATAAAATCATAGTACAAAAAAAATATAAAAAAAAATATATATATATATATATATTGTAAAAATAGCAATATACAGACTTTTCTATATCTCAGGAAAAACAAATAATTTTTGAGAATTTTTTTTTTAGAAAGTTATGTATTCAATTCATTCTATTTTATTTCCCTCTTATTTTTGTTGAAATCCTATCAATTTTCGATTTTTAAATTGTAACCGCGTGTTAAATTATATTATTAATATTATATATCATTTATTCTTTAATTACGAGTATATATTATATATATTTTGATTTATTTTTATTACTTGTTTGAAAATGTCATTAAAGAAATTTGAATTTTTATATTATTTAATTCTCATTAATTAATCCTCTTAAAATTTTGGCAAGTATTTTATATATGTAACACGATAAAATGACCCAAATGTATAAATATATTATAACAGTTCCATCCATATAAAATTTAAGGCATAAGATACAAAATTTATTTTAATTTATTATCCCTATATTATATACGTATTCAAATTGTCTTTCTAAAAATGTTTGACCTAACTACATTTTTATTGTAACTTTTTTTCTTAATCCTTTTTTTTTTTTGTACTTTTTTTATTCTGCATATTTTTAAAATAAAATTTAATTTTTATACTTATTGAAAAATATTAGATACTAATGAGTAATGACCATAGATATCAATGCCTTAATTCAACAGTTATTCAAAAATCATTTTTGGGAAATATAATTAATAATATTTGAATTGTTCAACACATTTACATTCGTTAGTTAAACTTCTATTTAACCAACAAATAATATCAAAGTGTAAAATATAGTTTATTTTTTTTATTTTAATATTAAATGTTTAGATATATTTTATTTTCTATTCAAGATGGACAACACATTGTAAAACAAAATATTATGTTATAAAATATTATACGGATTAAATGGCTTGCACTCGAAATCGTTTTTAATTTTATGTAAGCTCTAAAGTGATGAAATCATAAATTTTTTCTAAAATTCCCTCACTTATTTTAAATTCACAAAAATATCAATAAAAATATGTAAACAGACACGGGTTGATGATCATGGAGGGCAATTAAATAAACAGTAAGTAATAGTTGAATGAATATAGTATGACGCACATTACGTTCGTTTCCAGTTCCTTTACAGACAAAATATTAATGTTGTTGTCCCCTTTGTCAGCTGTATCCAAATCTAAACTATACATTTTTTCCTCCGACTTTTATGTCTTCTGTCACGAAACGACAGAATAGGACGTTAAAAATAATTTGACTTCGCAAATGTTTGTAAACTCGTATTTGATCGTGATTTATGGTTTGTTCGAATGAAGTCGTATATATTAAAACCAACAATATCTATTAAACCGAACCAATAGGACATAATGAACTGTTGGTTTTCACATAAACTACACGTAGGTAATCATAATCGTCATTCACTGTTTTCGAAAATTTCAATAGCAAATAGGTAGGTACTCTGTTATAAATGTGCGGTATACCGACCCGTTGTTTGATTTATTTTTAATATGATGGGTACCTATTATTGTCGAATACATTCGCATTATACCAATTCGATGTAATTTGAAACTGGTAGGAAATTAATTTTTTTTCTTATCCGTTTCCAAAGAGATGTTGAGTTCGAAAATCACATTTCGTGGTAATAGTACATTAGACCATCACACGGAGTTTTTGGCAGAGTTTTATTCTTGACACGAACACCAGTCTACAACTACTATTCGTTATTTGATTAAACCGTGATTTACAGACATTAAATAACGAGCAAGCCTATTATTTGGTTGCCGAATTACCTCGTAGACCCACTGCGATATAGATAATAATAATATACCATTGTTTTTTATGTACATGTGCATATTTATCCCTGTATAAATTCGGTAAGTTTTTGAGAGCACGTTTCAGCGGTCACAGCCATAATGATGAAAAAACTATTCAATCTACTGGAATATCATCGTTATTGTTTTTTAATTAATAATTTCATACGATGCAGTTTAAATTATATGTCGGTACCTACTAACGAATCACTGTTATATTTCACACTTTTTTATGCTCGAAATATGCGTAGGAAAGTGATCGAGTTTTTTTTCCAATTTAAATTAAAATTAAAATAGTCAGAATATTATTGTACGGAGCACTCTATATTGCATATAATAAATAAATTAATTTGTTTTACAATATCTATAAAATTTATTTTCTCATTCAACCTGCGAGTATGAAAAATTTAAGTCAGTAAGTGTCACAATAAAATATGTGAATATACTTTGATATTTCGTTTTATATATTTTGTTATTACAATTTCTACAAATCGTATTTATTTTTATAACTCACAAATTTTTATTAAAGTTATAATAATTTCATTTAAAAATTAAAAAAGAAAATATGTAATTCATCATTAGCTTATTTTTTTTTTAGTCAATCAATAGGGAAATCGATAGAAAAATGATAACGTTAACAACTTCTCAATGTATGTTTTCCCGTGAAATTACTAATGAATAATAAAAAGTAGTCTTACCTCCTAAAAATAATATAGAATAAATAATCCTATATCCGTCATGGCATATCTGTATAGTTAAATCATACTATATAAACTATTGAAAAATTCGTATGTCCTCGTATATACTCCCATATTATTTATGAATTTACATAAAACTAATGCGATTATATAATAATAATAAATAAATAAATATATTAGAAATTATATGAACAAATATTTGAGCTCCATAAAGGTTAAATTAAACAATATTGAAACGTTATTTTATATCTACTGTACAATTTTGTGTGTTTGGAGATAAATCCTCTTCTAACTAGACTTACGATATAAGTTATAACTGCTAGAAGTCATAACTATAGTATTTTTTTAGTGATGTTCATTCAAGACGTTAAACCCAATATGGTATTCTAAATAATACAATACTATTATGATATATTATAATTTCAATTTAATACAAAATTTGAGAACATGTTTATTTCACAATTTGGTATGTATTATATGAATTCTTCGCTGAACTCGTTAAAATTATTCGCTAATCAAGAATTTAAAATGGTGTGTCGGAAATATAAGAGAAGCTAAATTATTTTAGTTGTTTGATATTAATTTGAGCAGTGCCTATTTTTCATAGATAAATAATTAACCCGCGTTTATCTTGTTTCGGTAACACGTCCAAAATAACAGTGAGACGTAGGTAATTATGATTCATATCGTTTTTGGTATAGACGAACAATGTAATAAATTATACATCATTTATATTGCAGTTAAATGATGAAATAGAAACATTTCTAAATTCAAAAATTTCCACAATCAAATTATTTGTAAAATAAATAAACAAAATACACAATATTCTATACAAAATGTTGACAATGAAAAATTTTCTTTATCTTTTTAATGTGTACCTACCTACTCTTATAATTAATAAAATTAGCTAATTTACAACAATTTTAAATATTTCAAAAAATCAAATCTAATGAGTAGTAAATAATTTTTACTAACAATATTATTATAGGTAGGTACTCATATTTTTAGTTTAAAATGATAGATTAAGACATTTTATATGTTTAAATAATATAATTCATATTAAATAAAAATATATAATATATATATCAGTACATATATAATAATGTAAACTACTAAATATATACATGTAATAATAATGATATTAATGCAAGTATTAAAAATTCGTTTTTTTTTTTAATATTTAATATTTATTTATAACAATAAATTACAATTAAAAAAAATATATAAATTAAAATAAATATCGGTACTATATAATATGTATATTGTATATAAATATATATATGTAACTATACTATTATTATTATTTATTTATTATTATTAAAATGAAAGACATTATTAGAAAACACAATCTTGTTTTAATAAAATATATTACAAAGAGAATACCATAAAACAAATTTCAAGCTTTAATAAATACATTAATTAACTAATTATTATTTTACGTTATTATTAATTTTGATTTATTTCATACAATAATAATATATAATATAATAAATTATGTTAGTTTATATTTAGATATTTGTATATATTTATATATAATACATATTTATATAATATATAATATATATATTATAATCAATCACAATCATTTATATATTTTTAGACATCAATTAGTTATTTTGGATTTTTATTTAGTTCTAATTATAAGTCCAAATGATGTTTTATTATTTGTAAAATTATACGATATATATTAACTCTTATTGTAGATTCTAAGTGGTTTTTTATATTTTTATATTTTCCTGGGTATCTCATGAATTTTTTTGATAACTCTATGTTCCAAATTAAATCAATCACTTATAGATACTCTTCAAGTAATTTATTCAATAAATCAAGTAGTTGTACAAAAATAAAACTACAGAATATATATTTTCTTTGATTCATTCAAAATTTAAAAACTGTATACGATAATATATTATTAGAATATATAATCAAATGTTTAAATGAAAGAATTATTCTTTGTGATTATTTATCAATATTAAATCAAAATTATTAAACATAAATATTTTGAAGTTAATTTTGTTTGATATGATGTAGATTAACAATCATGTATACGTTATAGTTTTAATGTTCAATGTATATGAAAGCCATTTTAATTTTCTCACACCAGAAAATCGTCATTTGTAGAAAATGAACGCACTTCACTTATCACCTTTCGGTTTGTGACCTCGCAAATATCGAATAGGTATTTTAGTTAACTATTGAATAATTTGAAATAATCAAATTATAGTTTATGGATAAACTATTGAGTAGATAAATATACCTACTAGGTATCGAATAGTTTAAAATGACCATATGGGTATCAATTAATTTCAAAACTAATCAAATACTTAGACTACTATTAAACAATTCATCAATACCTAGTTCAAGTCTTCTAGTAAAATATGTTTCCAAAACACAACACATGTCGATAGAATAGTAAAACCTAAAAATATTCATGTACTTATTAAACTTTAAATTGTGAAGTTATAAATAATAAAATGTACGCAAAGTTGGTTGGTAGGATTATGAAACCCATATAGGAATTATTTCCGTGTGTTTTGTGAGAAAATCTATTTTGTTAATCTAGCATTTCAACAATTTATTTAAAAAAAAAAGCACACTGGATGAAAGCTGTCTTGATGTGATACGTGCAAAAAATCCTTTACAATCTAGCAATTTAGCTTTTCACGAGAGAACGCGCACGAAAGTTCATATTCACGAATCTATTCAGCTATTTCCTCTACCTAGTATACTAAAATAAATGTATAAGGATACACACGGGAAATAAATTGTGCACATGTGTAACCCGTACAAAAATTATTTCCATTGAACTACTCAGTTGGCTGTGCACATGACGAAAAACGGAAGAGAGAAAACCTTTCGCGAGATATTTGTAATGTCGTAGTATGACTTTATCAAACTTAGTGTGCTTTTGCTGTTTGTAGGATAATATACTAAAACACTAATACCACAATTTTATGATAGGTATAAAAAGTAATTTACGTGAACACATATTCTTTATGTTTAATATAATGTTCGATTAATTATCATCAGAGAATTGTGTCAACACAATATCAGAACGGTAAATTAAAGTACAATTTATAATTGTAGATATTTGAATATATGTGAGCTACTATAAATATTACAAATACTCTGAATAATACTCTGATTCTATATAATATTTGTTTGGATGGTTGTAAATTTAAAAAATATAATAGTTCGAAAAATCTATTAAAAACCGTGAACGTGACGTTTGTGGTTCACAGTAAAGTAAACGACAGTTATATCTGCAGCATATACGCGGTAAAACCAAAGATCACTAAATTGAAATTTTAAAATTTCGGACAAACAAATCACCCATTGAGAAGTAAATGGTAATAGTTAATGAATCAGTCGAGATAAAAAATGTTCGAAGAAATATCCATATGATATGGATTATTATGGTCGTTGAAGTATACAATAAATATGGTTATTGGTTATACATATATAATAAATCAACCGTAAGAACCTACATTATGCTCCAAAATACATCAGATAATCACACGGTCCGTGATTCGTACATTGAAATGACGAAATTTGATTTCGGGACCGAGAATATAAGTACGAGATGTAGTTCAGATTTGAATTTTCCGATATCAGCTATAGACCATAGTAAACACTATATTTGTAAGAATGGCTGATAATCCGTTAAGTCTGATTAACCAGTAGATACGTAAAAACAAAAAAACTTCTAGAAAAATTAGTGAAACATAAAACAAAAATATTAAGATAGTCTACAGAAATTTGTGGTGGGCCAAAAATTCGTTGGAAATATATTATAATAGTTATCCGCAATATATTATTATTATTATTATTTTTTTTTTTTGAAAGGTTCTCATCAAAGTCATAACAGCAATGCAACTGCAACACAATTTCGTAGATATACATACAATATATTTAATGAAAATTTTTTTAAAATTTCATAGATTTTTCTTACACTGAAAATTGACTAAACTTGTATAAATCGGTTCAAATCAATTTTACACGTGTGGTTTTCGTAAATCATTTTACAAACAATATTTACAATCTAAAGGTATTTAAATTTTACATATATTTAATTTTTAATTTTTTGATTGTTTTAGCATATTATTAGTAAATCATTATATTTCAAGTAAGAAATATATTGATGATTTAACATATTAAATAGCGTTCGTGTCTTAAATTTAACTTTCCCGAATTACCAGAGTGGATGAACAATGAACATAATATATTAGGTATGTAACAAATATATTATTTACAACATTTTCATTGAACCTGGAATGATATTTATTTTTATATTTCATATTATTATGTATAGGTATTTCAAAGAGAAATCGCAATTGAATTTATTGAATTTCAATATAATCCCAAAGAGTACTTCATTAAGATTTCTGGATATCATTGTCTTTGATGAAAATGTTATTTATCAAAATGCTCTCCTCAATAACGTTAAAAATTCCCATGATATAGTCATATAGATATTGAGGTTTATTTCACTGGTGGCCCGTCTATATTTTACTTGATAAGTAAGGTTAAATAAATAAAAGGGCTCTTCATAAATATAAATAATTACAATAATAAGTGTTTATTTTATAAATCTTTTTAAAATTTACACTTACTTATAATCTAGTCTAGGAAAACATAATATTATATAGGTATACCTACTATATTTATGACGCCAAGAGTATTATGATATATGTATATTGTATATATTACGTTATAAAAATTGTCTATTAGTAATACCATTGATTATAATACTTTCAATATTTTGCGTTGTTTTTTTTGTTGTTACATTACACAATATATATTATTATTTATTTTCAACATAAAAAATTAATTATACCAACTTGGTTTTTTACAAACAATGACAATAGAAATAAATTTAAATATATAATTTCAAGAAATTAAACATAAGAATTGCCATCTTGGCTTATAATATAGCAAATTAAAATACATTTAAGAAACTTAAACGAATAATTAATAAACCTATTGGTATCGATTAATATAAAAATAATTTTTATAACTCTGTTGATGAATGTGCATATAGTACCTTAATATTTGATCTAAATCACAGGAATTTTGTCACTTTTTATGCTGATTAATAGTAAAGGTTCTAATAGCTCTTAACTTATTGCAGATCTTAAACTGATTTTTATTCGTTTTAGTTTAGAAAACGATCGTTCACAATGTACTTGTGTACAACAAAAAAGTGTTAATACAAATAAAAATAAGTTCTATTTTTCGCTATTTACAGTTTTAAAGGAGTATTTTCCATTGTTGTGTGACCTTTTTTTTTGTTTTGCTTATTTACAGTTTTAAAGAAATATTTTAGGGAAATGTTTGTGCAGCTGGGCCAAAAATACGTGTGGTGTGACCACTTTTTTTTTTTTTTTGCTCATACAACATACAAAAAGTTTCAATCAGTTGGACACTACACTGCCCCCCCCCTCAAAACAATTATTTCCTTCGCTACGCCCTTGGTACCTGGGCGATGTTATGTGTTTAATAATTATATTTAACACACATATTTTAAACATAAATAAAAAAAACATTTGTTTAAAACAAAACGAAACCAAAAACTATATATCATTTTTTATTACACCTATATAATATTAGTAGTAATGTAGATGTAGTAATGTTTTCTTACCTAAATGTTGTATCTACTCTCTGAATTGGGAATAATTAAAGGGTCTAAAAGTGCAACGGATTAATTAAAAGATTAATGTATAACAGATAACACAGCTACAATTATAGTAATATACTATATAAATATATTATCACTGGCATGTGTGTGTGTACAAAATATACTATGACATATTATGATAGTGTCATAAACTTACGAACGACCATTGGTGGAGTTAGCTGGGCATTGTATGCTCGCTGCCCGTATGAATACGATTGGGTACCAAAATAGAAGATCCAAAAAATAATATTATTTTGTACACTTTTCATCGTATTTATTATATAATTTAGTTTTGTTACAACGATATTGTAATCGTAGAACTGTAATATTACCTAACACAAGTTCTCAGAAAAGCTCAATATTCAAGGGAGCCCATTATTCGAGGTCCCGGTCGGCGATCGCCGAGGCCAGGCCACCTCCAGGCCACCGCTGGTTTATTTTAATATTAATATTTATTGCATTTTATAATAATTATATAAATGGTCATAATAATCATTATTAGTTATTTATATTCTCCTATTATATATTCGAAAATGCTGCACACGGTAACTATTAAACTGAAAAAAAAAATCATATGCATTTAAAATATAATGATAAAACATAAGTATACCTGTAGCTTATATTTTTTTCTAATAATATAATAATAATAATAATTTAATAATTTTAATTGTAAGCATTATGTTTTAAATTCTGTGCTAGTGGTTTTACAATGATATTTATTATTATTATTATTTTTTTTTTTTTTGTTTTGAGTCTTTTTTGGTTATTATATAATTATTGATAAGTATCTATTATTGATCGTAAGACAAAGAATGCATAATGTAACATATTAACCTTTTATTATTATATATTATGATTGTGTGTGTGGTAGGTACGGTATACCGTATACAAAATTCATGACGTCGGTAAGTGCATATTATAGTACATGTATACTGTACAGTCAATATTTACACATTTTTATTACATCTACATTTGTACAAATTAGCAATGGTTAATAATTATTAAAAATTTCTCATTATTCATATTTCTACTTAAAGAATATTTAAAATACCTATGTTGTCTAAATTATGATTTAACTACCAAATTATCCAATATGACGATCTGAATATACTATAATTTTATAAACTAATGGTTTTTGGCATTAAATATGCTTTGCATTATTATTATGCTATATAACTAATTGCTTTAGGGAAATTTTTTATATTCAATTGTGGAAGATTAATATACTAAATTAAATGTTGAGGTTTTTACAAATTAAATTTCAAATACCAGTCATACTAAATGTATAAAAAAATTAACAGTTATATATAGTTTCAGTATTTTACCATTTAATATTTTAATAACTATATTAATTAACGGTTTTACATCTTCTTATTTCCCGAACTCTAACATGCTCGAGCTTACATCTTCACATTCACATATAAGGAGAGTCATAGATATTTCTTGATAGTTACTAGAAGCATAGCTATCATATTTTTGGAGGGGTTTGGTAATTATAACTGGCTTGAACCAGATACACTACCAACAAGAAAAATCACGTTGGCTACCTCATTCGTTACCTAGGAGTCGAATCGGGAACCTTGTGCACCGAAACATGTATATTTGTGAATTTGCAATTCATTTACTGCAATATAGGTATTATAATATTATTGGATTGTTATAAAATAATTACAGTATGAATAATTGTAAAATACTTCTGATATTAATAATGGTACTACACACAAATGCAAAACTCTTCAGTCTCAAACAAATTAAATAATCATATTATTATTAAAATATTAAATATGTAGGACATTAATAATATATATTTTTAAAATATATTATGTTCTACATATACGTTTAGTACCCCGAACATATTGAATGTTAAACATAGGTCCAATTGTCTCCCTCTTGTATAATGCATTTAAATACTAAAAGGACTCGAAGTCGATTAAGGGTATCACGATGAAAATTACCTAAAATGCTTTTTACTACACTAATAAATACTCCATCTTTTACAATAATATATTTAACATATTATGACGAATTGATTTTTTTTTTTAAATTCAGGTGAAAATGCATATTTTATTAAAATGGGACAACAATAATAAACAAAGTATCTTGCGTAACATTTATGGCGTTTACATGCAGTCGTTAATGCACATTAGGGTTCGAGTTTACATGCATCTAAATAATGAAAATATTTCAAATAAAAAACGCAATATATGCAGAAAATTAGAATAGCTATGATATCTGATAAGCAATAATTGATAACCTAATCACTGAAAGTCATTAATGCACATTTAAATGTGTACATGTATTTCTTAATCCGGCAGTAAGAGATTATTTGATTTGATAAATTGTATAAAATAATAAATGCGTATTAATGATTACATTTAAAAGTAGTAATTTAGAAAAACACCAATTTTATAAATAAAATTGTATTTTCTTATCAACACAATAGTGACTGGAAAATTTCGCATACCTATATATATTATGTAGGTATACAGCGTATTATCTATAGAGTAGCGAAATATTTAATGGGATATAAGAGTACCGTCTTATTATCCCAATATACGATTTCAAAGCTGATTATTAAAAACTAATGTACTTCAGAATTTTAATATTGATACAAATACTTTTGTTAACAGATAAGATATTAACAGAGTCATAGTCTTAATAGGTAGTCATAATAGGTAAAAATTTTTAGTATTTTAGTCACAAGTACTCAAGTTTGTTTCATATACAATTATACAATTATATTGTATATTTTTATCATTTTGTGATGAAACGTTATATCTAATAAAATTTAAGCATTAAAATATAAAATAGATAAATCGAAAGTTGGCGTCAATATTAACAACAATTAATATCAAAATAATTATAAATAATTTTTATAAAATGTATGGGATAGGAAGAAAAATATTTTAAAATGTAATGACTACCTTATTCGATATTTTTATCATTAGATGTATGCTGTCACATAAAAAGATACATAATACTGGGAAAAAAATGTTTCTAGATACAAGATACACGATACTTTCAGAATATATACCATGAAACATTTATCTTTAATACTGTCCAACCTAAATGTTTATATATTAAATGTGTACGACATCGAATCACCTTTTTCGATGTTAATGATAATCACAGAATGAAAAAAAGAACATTGATTATTGATTTAATATAAAAATATGTATTTTACGTATAAATCTAACGTTTTGTTAAATTTCATAATATAATACATATTATCCTGTACATATATCATCTTTACGTTTCATCAGTTCATTTTCATAGTTACTAAATTTATGAATATTTAAAAGATAGGCCTTATAATTAATTAGTTATATAGTAACTAGCTGGAAATCTAACATATTCGAAGAGATTATTTTTCCTAATATCCCATATATCTGGCTACCTCAACAACTCATTGTCATAATTATCAATATTTAAAATTTCTATATATTTTTTGGTTTTAAGTTTTTTCTTTCCATACAAAAGTATAATATATTATACAAATTATTTGAAAATTATTTACGGAATTAAACCGGGAATTTTGTGCATTCACCAAGTAGGCTTTCTGAACATATTTTGTATAGATACCATAACCCTAACATTTTTTTTCAGGTAATTCTAAAAATTAGCAAGTAGTAAGTAGAAGAACTTTGCTTACCGAGTAGGATATAAATAGCCTATATAATTCATTTATTATTATAAATTATTATTATAATATATATACATAACTATAATTGTCGCAAAAAAAATTACGTCACCATAATATATAATATTTAATTTATTATAATATGTAGTAGGTAACCATGTCTACATTATTTGGTATTTAAAAAAAAATATATACATTTATAAAAAAATGTTTGTTATAAAATGTAGTTTTCCTTTAGGCTCATGGCACTGTAGGGATAATCAAAAGATTTACTTCTTGAAAATACCATCTAGAAGAAATTTAAAACTTTCTATGAAAAAAGTATTTTACTATAACATGATTCTTCGAATCTTTCCCCCTCAAAACTATATTTCAGAGAAATGAAAAAAATAAACATCATAATAAAACCAATACACTCTTCGCTTCAACCACTGGTAGACAATATAATATAAAAATTAATTTACAAAACATTTAAACAAACATTTTAATATGTGAACAATGGCTTGAGCAATATTTACTCAAATCTGACTTGTTTAAGTCAGTTTGCACAAATAAAACTGATCTTGTAAAAACGGTTGTTTTGCAAGATCTAGAGACGGTAATGACAAAATTATTCCTCTGTAAGTTTACGAGTACGACCTAGCGGCGAGAATGGGAATCCGGAGACAATCACGTTTTCCACAACCGTATTTTGAGTGCAAAGTCTGATAATGCCGTTGGCATGTTAAAAGTGTAAGACTGGTCATTAAAAATAAAAATAAAACGAAAGTACATACTTAAAATAATATTATTTCGGACGTTAATTTTCTTTAATTGATTTGTTACAATTGTGTTCAGTTGTTCAAAAATTAAATACATATAACTATTGTATAAATGTATGCAATATACTTTTACTTTTATCATTATAATTTTAAAACAACAGTACCAGGATCTCGGACCTATAGTCACAGTTCTAGTTTTTACGTTATTCCAAAGTTTATACGTTGGAAAAAAAATAAACGGGAGTTACTAAAAATACATAGAAATCTGCAGATTCGTTTTGTTTATATTGAAAACTGCATTAATTAATTTTTTTTTATCAGTTATCTACGTGTAATTCAATAAAATCGAATGCCTATATAATAGGCTTAACGATTAAAAACAATATTATTAATAATATTTAGCAACATTACAGACGATTATTGATATATTATTTTGTATGAAAAATATTCATTTATTATGTTAGTAATATTACTTGCATTAATAGGTATTAAATATGTTCATAATAATATATATACTTTTAAGTTTAAATTAGTAGCCTTTGTAATAATAAATGTTATATCGTATGTTATTATCGTATGTAAAATATTTATAAAAATGTGGTAATATAATATGTAGGTATAATAGATAAAAGGGTAAGAGGTGAGACAACTGTTACTAGAAATCAGTTTGGGTTAATGCCTGGGAGGTCACCAATGGAGCCAATATTTTGTGTGAGACAGATTGTAGAGAAGTACAGAGAAATCAAAAAGAAATTGTGTATGGTATTTATTGATTTAGAGAAGGCTTATGATAGGGTTCCTAGGGAGATCTTAAAGCGAGTATTAATGAAGAAAAGATTACCAAAGGTGTATGTGAACATAATTGAAGATATGTATGAAAGGGCGAGTACAAGAGTGAGAAATCTGTGTGGAGAAACTCAGGATTTTAGGGTCAGAGTAGGGGTATATCAGGGTTCAGCTTTGAGTCCTTACTTATTTTCCCTGGTAATGGATGAGATAATAAAGGATATACAGGTGAAGGTACCATGGTGCATGTTGTTTGCAGATGATATAGTACTGATAGGAGAAAGTCCTGAGGAAGTGAATGGTAGACTTGAAGAGTGGAGGGAAGCTCTAGAAAGTAAAGGACTAAGGATTAGTAGGAGTAAAACAGAATATATAGAGTATGATTTTGGTGAAAGGGAACACAGAGGGAACAGGGAAAAGCTAGAAATAAAGTTAAGTGGGGATGTGGTGGGAGAAGTGGAGAGGTTAAAGTATTTAGGGTCCGTTGTACAGAAAGATGGGGATTTCGAAGAGGATATGAAACACAGGATTAAGTGTGGATGGATGATGTGGAGAGAAGATTCAGGTATTCTGTGTGATAAAAGAATTCCTATAAGGTTAAAAGATAAATTTTATAAAGCAGTGGTGAGACCTGCAATGATGTATGGAACAGAATGTTGGGCAGTAGATAGAAAGATAGAACAGAGAATGAGTGTCGCCGAGATGAGAATGTTAAGGTGGATGAGTGGAGTTACTAGAGAGGATAAAATAAGAAATGAGTATATCAGAGGTAGTATAGGGGTAGCTTCGATAGTAGACAAAATGAGACAGCATAGATTAAGATGGCTCGGGCATGTATTAAGGAGGGAAGAGACTGAGGCAGTAAGATTAGTAAGGGAAATGCATGTTGTTGGTAAGAGAGGGAGAGGAAGACCGAAAACGATATGGTGGAATGTGATGGCGAGTGATATGAGGAAGGTGGGAGTAAGTGAAGAAGATGTGAGAGATAGAGTTAAGTGGAAGTGTAGGACCAGGGTGGCCGACCCCAAATAGTTGAGAGAGAAGGCCAAGGAGAAGAAGAAGATATAAATATAGATTATAATATATATACATATATTATATAGAATCTATAAAATTAATTAAAAATAAAATTTATTTTATTTTATTATAGTACAAATAATTCAAACGATTATAAAAAAGAATTTTGATTTTCTGCACATGCGGAAGAAATAATGACATAATATTATTGTTCTCGGAAGTGTACGGATATGACTGAGATCTCTTTCAAGAGCAATAGGTAATTATTTCCCCCACAGCCTGCTAATACCAACAATGATTAACATTATACATATATTAATTATATTTTATGCTTTTTTTTTACATTGGTTGTATTATTTATTTACTCGTACATTCTATTCAAACGATTTGAAAAAACAAGTTTAAATAAATTAGTTCATAACGTTGCTGATTTTCGTTATTTTACCATTAGGTATTACTACAATAGTGTTCATTGTTCAATATTATAATAATAAATACTAAATAATATTAATCTTTGTTGAATAATTGTTATATAATGGCATTGGGCTATTATTATTGATAATAAAGATTACTCTAGTATCAACCAAGTGACGAGGACCAGGGGACTAAAGTACAGGACATAAATAAGAGACATTCTGGACATGCGTACAATGCTGTAGTATTACCATATCATTAGGCCACCCAAATTAGATAAAATATATCCGATGTTAATATGTGCACTATTAAACGAATATTATATACAATTAAATTATGTAAAATAAAGTAATATACAAAAAAAAAAAAAAAATTAAAAGACGATGGAGGAAAATTTTTAATATATTTTTTTTTTACTTTAATGATTTTACATTTTGTATTCTTGCATTTTATTTACATAAAATTCTATATTTTACAATTATTAAAATATTTATGCTTCTTATAATTCATGCATTTTTTTAAATATATCATGGAATTTCAAATTTTTAATTTACTTTTATAATACAGAATATTTTCTTTTATATTTTTTTTTATTTTTTATATAATCATTTGATTAAATTTAGGTTCTTGTACATTTATTTCCACTATTGATATTTAATATTTTGATTTATAGAGTAAATAATAGCTTATTTTATCTTTTTAAATACGCGTAAATATTCAATAAACCATAATATAACGTATAAAAACCATTAGCTTCCATGCTAATGTTCAGAATCTAAATCATATAGGTAGCTGAAGTAATTTTCCAAAATACAAGTAGAGGTTTACATTAAGAAGAAACTATTAATGATGTTATACTATTAAAAACCAATTATATTTATTCCAAACAATGGAATATTATATAAATACAATATATATTATACAGATTGTATTACTGATGATATCTACTTAAATAACGCCTTAAAACTGAGAAACTCTTAATAAATCACAAATACGGTTATAATTTATAAATAAATCACATATTATGCTCCAGTGAAATGTTACAAAATATGTGTGAGTGGGTATAATTTAGAAAAAGTTGATAATATTTTGTAAATAGTAAAACTAAATTTTAAATGTTAAAAGTGTATAACAGTGCTTACATAAATCATAAACGGGTCCAGTAAGGGTGAAAGCACTTCGCTTATCAGACAGGATAAACCTGGTGGATATGTATTGCAATGGAAAGTAACATATATTGCGTTCGAAAAAAACAATTCTGAGCAAAGCTTCTGTACAAGTATTGCTATTAAACGTTCAATATGTATTCAAACAGTAAGTTTTTAAGTAAGTATTCACCGTAAGAACATACCTAAATATACATTTGATTGAGTGTGACATTATTAATTATGTGTGACAAAAATAATATTTATTTGCAAAAGAGCTAGGCGTAATATAGTTAACTATTATTATAATAATAATTGTACATTGAGTATAACGTCGTGTCAAAATTCTATCTACCGTATTGTGTTTAAAGTTTCCATAGTCGTTTTCTTCCATTATTACCAATTAATAATACTTTTAAACAACGAAACACAAGCGACTACACACAATAATAATCGGCATGTTCAATATATATATTTACATTTATATAATAATTACAACGATTTTCCAATTTTTCAGAATAAGAATTAAATGTAACATATTTAGAAATACACAGTAGACTTGCTGCTGCAGTACATTATTACATTCGCGTATTATAATTTTAAACAAAATATGGCTGTATAGGGTAACAATTTGGTAGGAGCAAAATTATTATAGAACACGCGTGACATGCATAAAAAGTACCTACATCATTGTAAAATCCCTAGTTCCTTTTCTACTCTCAGAATCTAAAATATTTTTTCTCGTCGATTTGAACATATTCAATCATTCGAATGTATAACTAACGTAATACTACTTCTTACCAACTATTTATATTTAAATATCTCAAAATCTGTAATTTTTTCGAAAAATTTATATGGCCATAAAAATTATTTTTAACCGCAGAATAGCGTATTTTTAAACTCGTAGAAAAATGTCACGTTTGAAAAACCAAAATGATCTCTTTTAGAACTTAAAACCCGCAAAATCTAAAATATCTATAAATAGACTAAAATTGACAAATATTTTTGAAATTTAATAAACATAAATATAGTACTAAATTAAATATTAGGTGTAAATTTGAAGATTTTAAAATCATTATTTTCGAAATTACGAGGGAATAAATAATCTCAATTTGACTAAATCGTATTATCACTATATTTTTTCATCATTTTTGGTAGTTTATTCTTAAGCAATAAAAAACGATTCGATAAATTGAAAAAAGTCCTGTAAAGCACTCCTTCAAGATCAAAAATTTATACACAAAAAAATGAAAAAGAAATATCGGTAAAGCTCTCTGAAGCTAAAATTAAAAATGTAAAATAGTAAGAAATTGGAAGTAGGCATTTTTTTCACAATATCTGTATAAAAATTTCAAGTTATACATCGAAAATAAATCAAAATGAAGTTTGATGCATTTTTATAATATTCCAGAAAAAATTACTTTTTTTTTTTGTTTATTTGTTTTTTTTTCAAAACAATTTCTCGATTTTTAGTGAAAACTTATGTAATTGACTTTTTTTTTGCTTATTAACTTAATTTGTAAGATTTAATTATAATGACAATAAAAAGATTATTGGGAAAGAGGATCGAAAAAATGTCCCGTTTTTATTTTTTTAAATATGGTCACACTACCTATTACCTATATGCATGACAAAATAGATAGGTATGTCAGCAATAATACGAATTTTAGTCCGATATGCGCATCCCCACTTTTTCCCATATATAAGGTTCTCCGTTTTTCATTCAATTTTGTGGTGACAGCTTGGAAATGCATGCTCGATATAATTCCTATTGTAACCAATGAGAGACGGAGAACTTAATACACGGTAAAAAGTGGGGATACTTCACAAAGATGTGCGTGTCACAATGTTGCTGACATACCTATCTATTTTGTCATGCCTATATGTACAATGTACATATACATTTATTAATCACTACCTATATTTATTGTATCAACATTTGTAAGAAATATAATGAATTAAAATGTTTCGATCTAACAGTATATTAATTATGATATATATATATATATATATATATATGTTATTATTATATAACTGTTAAGTTATAGAGTTTTTATCCAAAATTTCCTAAGATTTTAGCACATTTTCTAGTCAGAAAATGATGACAAAAATAAAGACATTATAATTTACGGGATTTAATTTTTAATAACTTTTCATGTTGGTTTCCCCATATTAGATATTACTTTATTATTTACAATTCTTCGAGCATATATATTTTTTTAAACCTTTTATATCTATAATAATTCGCATGTTAATTTTTAATACAATTTAGAATCTTACATATTTTATAAGTTAACATGAATATTTAATTAACCTTCAGGGATTGGAATTTTTATAAATACTTATAGAAATTGGTATGTTTTTTTACAAATTATATTTATACTATAGTTATAGTTTTCAGGAGATCCATAAACTAAATGCATTTAAAAGTTCCTATCATATCCACTTAATCTCATGATTGATAGCTTTTTCATTCCCGCTAAGTAAGTATAGTGTAACTAATTAAATTAATGTTGCATGTTATTATTTATATAATTTTATAAATCTTTGTTTTTCCTTTACTTAAAAACTATTTTCACCATTACAGTGCTGGTCAAAAATATCTACTAATGGTTTAAACTACTAATAAGATTTTGAGATCATCGCTGATCTAATTTTATATCTATAAAATTCAATGATTCTATAGCATCAGTTGCCTTTTAGATTAATCAAGCCGATTTTAAAATATAAATTTATATCAATATTTCCAGAGAAGATGCTAAGAAATCTATGGATTTTCACATATGTAAAATCGGTACACCTTAGCTTGTCATTCTAAAAGCTATTTTTTAACATAAAAATAAATCGAATTTATAATCGTGTTTTACTTGCATTAACTTTTCAAATATTAGCATGCCGGGTTGTATCATGTACAATAAATTTACTATATATTGGTCCATAGGAAATGGCCGACTGGAACTATTTGGGTGACCTACTGGATAATATTAGATATTTTATTGTAGTATTTAATTTGTTGTACAATATTGTTTTACTGTAAGTAATGACTAATGCTAAAAATACTATTATATCTTTATACTTACTTATTTTTATACTGATTGATTATGTCTTTATTGTTTCTACACTATTTGTATCACGTTGACTTCTAGCTTTTTATTAAAAATCATAATCATTGCATCATCAAAAACTTTTTTTGCGTTAAAATTTCATTGAATAATTTCCTAAAACAGTTTTCACCAAAATTAATTTTGGAAAAGCTTTCTAAGATAAACTGATCGTCATTGAAACCGAAACATAAGCTTCAATGTCTTATAAATATTTAACAACTTCTTTCTGGTCGGTAACTTTTCTAATCAATGGCGAACCGTTTTATTTTGAGACGCCAGTAGGTATACTTTCTCAAAATGTGTTAATGAATGTAGACGTCTTGGCTTACCTTCTAACTTTTTTCTATTAAGCGCAATCTTTCAAATTATTTAATCAATATTGGCACTTTTGGTATTAAATTTTATTATACATAACTTATAATGCTACATTACTAAGAATCGAAATTCACTGTCAAAAATTAATTTCAACAATATGAATTATGAATATTGTTTATTAGAGGTATGAATTTAATGAAAATTAAAAATCGTCATAATTATATACAAGTAGATACCTACTTGTATACTTGTATACTTAACTCTGACACATATTATTTTCGGATATTTTATGACTTATACATAATTACTATACTATAATTTTTATTAAATATTATTATTATCTTTATGTTAATTTATATTAAGTATTAATATTAATTAACATTATGTATATTATGTATTTAGCTATTTTTTTAAAGTGATAAGCCTTCTATTATTAGACAATTCAAATAAAAAAAAAATATATATATTTATAGATACGATCTCATCAAATGGTGAATAAGTTTTTTTTTTTTAATTTTAAAATTATTTACATATTATTTTAAACATTTAAACAATTATATACTTCGTGTAATTTTGAATACCCATGCAATATAAAATTATGTATTATGCATATATGTTTAGTTTATAAATATGTATGTAAAAATACCTAGCAACAACCAATCCACTACATGCCCTTGTGCATATTTTAGTATTTAATTTTCCAAGTTTGAGAAATTAGCCAAAAATAAATAATACCTTTTGTTGTAAAACGGAAACAAGATTTTGGACCCTCGAATAGCATTTTAAAATTAATTTGCTGTTTTGTAATTATCTTTTTCACATTAATTTCCGTTTATTTATTTTAAGAATATCATTATAATAATACGTGGTGTCTATTTGCAAACAAACTAACAATGTGCAAGAAAATCTCATTGTAAATAATGTCATTAAAATTCTCTCGGATGTAATTCAAGACTGTTGATGTTAATTTAATGACGCCCTTATTTTTTAAATTAAGATTTGTGAGTGTTTTAAATTATAATGAATGCTTCTTAAAAAGAAAACATTTATGGATTATAAATATAAAATTTATTTATTTTTCCACCTAACCTAAAATATATCTCAAGCTTATCATTTTACAATAATATAAAATATTTAAATTAAATCCTATATAATTACATAAAAAAAAAAATATGAATTAAAGTATAAAAGAGTATATTTGTACATAAGGAAAGTAATTTATACAATACATTAAAAATATTTACCTAATTTATTAAAATCTGCTAAATCTTACTAAAGATAAAAATAAAGTGATTAACATTATTGAATTTTTTTTTTTTTTAATCGAATTTTTTTATTGCAAGTGCACATAATATTATAATGGCTACCATTATTTCAATATACAAATATTTATACTAATATCAATATAAACACGATGTATATCATTTATTGCCATGATGGTAACGATATTTTAAATAAAACTCTTATATTATTTAAAAAACTTATTTGCAAGTATATACTGTAATATGCACACAATTTATCAAACAAGGTTCTATGTAGAATTATTTATAACTGATATTGCGATATTTAAACAATACGAATAAATTATAAATGGGCTTAAAATTGTTGATCCTGTAATATACTGTTATGACAAAAAATTATATTCTACTAGAGCATGGTAAATGAAAAAAATCAATACCTATACGATTTTAGCATAAACAAAATACTAAAATGAAAAGTAATATAATTTGGATGTGCATGTCCGACGTCCGTGTAAGGAAATTGATTTAACTAGCTACAATTTATTTTATTTTCTCGAGCGCAAATTTGGTTTATTCAATAAAATAACGTTTTTATTGTTTTTACATACACACAAAAGCACATGAATATACATATTTATACATACATATATATCCTATATGACGTATCACCAATGTAGTCCTCAAATGTCTCCTACATATGAAATAAATGAAAATGAGATATTACTAATATTAGTATCACTAAATTCGGGAAAAAATCCTTAGGTTTAATTAAAAAGTTTCTTAAGTAAATTATGTTGTCTTTGAAGTATTAATTATAAATATTACTATTTTTTATGTCAAATCAAAAGTTTATAATGAAAAGGGTCTAAATTCCGTTTTTTCAGAATCTTAATAATATTTTCAAGGTTCACATTTTAAGCTTAAACTGTAAGTTCATTAATAAACAAAATATGTATATGAATAGTTGTTCAATACTTCTATGGTATACAAAATAAGTCATGGTAGATTGAATGTTAAAAATGGTCTTATAAACAATTTTAACATTTCGCGATAGAATCCTTTGAAATATATTTTACAAATTTACTTTGTGTAGGTTCCTATCAAAGTTTAAACTTTCCACTGCAAGAAGGTTATTTTAACCAAGTGATATTTCAAGAGAAAAAAAATTTAAAACAAAAATGGCTATATATAGATACCTACATAGTATATAAACTGTATAGAGGATAATAAATAAAAAATAAGGATTTTTTACAATATATACTCGTATATATTGCAAGTTTTATTATAATATTTTTAAAAATATGAAATTATTTTCATATAAAAATAACTTTGTTTTATATCAATTCTTTAATTGAAAATGTCATATTATTATGACATAAATAATAAGAGTAGGTAAGTATAGTTGTAAAGCCTAATGTCGTAAGTAGGAACGGAGAAATCAAGTGACAATTTGCTCATATTTTAGGGAATGTATGTCACATCCGAGCCTTTTTATAAAAAATAAAATAAACTGAAATTTAATATCATATAATTATACTATGTCGAAAATATATTAATTATTATATATGTTAATAAATTATGTTACTTTGTAGTATATATGATATCTTGATGTATTTATTACCTAACATAAACCTACTGAAAAAAGTGATTTTATTACATAGTACAAATGTCGTAAAAAATAATGTAAATTTCTCATACATATATATTTTTTATTATACTATTTGTATATTTGTATATATTTGTATTTATATATATATTGACCTACACATAAATATATTATCTTAAACAGAATTTATTACAGGAAAAAAAAATTTTTAATCAATTTAAGGTAAACTTATAACTAACTATGCCATGTGTGTTTAGTACTATAATGATCTGTATTTTCCAAATACAATTCCTGGCAAGTATACAATGCAATGTGTATATTTTTGTATTCATTTATTCATTTTGTTGCAGATAGTAGTCGAATTTAATATATTTTTGTTTTTGTTTAACTTTACAATCGAACGACCGAAAAAAATACAGAACACATATTATAACTAACTATAAAGATATCAAAAACAAATCCAGAGAAAAATATATATTCGTACCACCTGAGTATCCTATCTTTATAAAATGGGCATAACGAATAATTAGTTATATTTTGGAACCATTAAAACTAATTCTATATAATATATTTAAAATTTACAGAGGTACATTGAGTAACTTATTTGAATACATAATGTTTTGAAAATTAATATCATAAATACATTCTGTTACCATCCTATCTTGTGCAATAATTTAGTATTTTATATCCATAATCCCGTGTTCTTACAAGAGTGTTTAACAACAGGCTTATAATATTAGCATCTTCAATTTTTTTTTTTATATATACTAATATAGTACCCATTATATAATATATATCATATCATTTTCTAGTTAATATGCCACTAACATTATTTCTCACGCTATTATAATTAATATTTCTTATGATTGATGAAAAACAATTAAAAATGTATATATCACATAATAACTGATTTATATCACAATTTCATACAAAAATAATATATTTTTAAATATATGTTGTATTACGTACCTATATTATTATTTTCTGTCCAACAAAATATTTCATTTAGCTATATCAGTGAGTTTGAATCAGGAGTTCGGACCTTTAGGCTATTAGCGGTCCTGGTTCCGGTTTTGTTTTTAATAAATACTGAAATTTATATTGGCACTTATCTTAAAAAGATTTTTTTTTCAAAGTTAAAAATGAATAGTGATAAATAAAAATATTTTTTCGTTCACAAATTCATATCATAAAGTTGTTTAAGACCGGTTTTCGTCATTCAGATTGACCCGTTCATTAATCATGGATAGATACGTATATCCTATTGATAAGATCACTGATGAAAATTTTTGACTAAGACTTTTACGGTTAACTTTTTTGATTATTATATTTATATATATTTTTTATGTTACATTGTTAAAATATGTTATTATGTATGTTAAAATATACAACTATTTTAAACGGGTCCGATATGAAATGTTGACAGTAAAAATATTGACCGGTTAAATGTAAACGAACGGTCGAAACACATACAATTATAAAATATCGATATATTAGTTATTCCCTACATGGAATACCGACAATAATATTGTCACAATTTTACAGTAAATAACAGTAGATAACCTATTTATATCCTATATAATGTATATATATAAATTCATTTTTCACATTAATTAGGTATTATTACTTATAGCTCATAAAAAACATCATTATGTACATATACGAGAGCATATATGTATGATATAAAATCGTGATTTTAATGATATTCTAAAATTTTTAGCTTTTGTACATTTTTATCTTGGCTTATGCGATACTGGCATTGACATGAAAATTCAAAGTAATTTTCACAATTTAATATAAATTTTAAGTTTCAATAGTTTTGATACATACCTATAATAATATAGGTACTCGTAATCCAGAATACAGAATAAATATATAGATAAAATCACGCTTTAAAAATATTACAAACCTATATACATTTTGAAACCAAAACGACCTAAAGTACTACAATACGAATTTATAGTTACCATCAAATTTAAATTTTTTTAAATTATCATTCTTGACAAGGGAGTGTGAGGGGTGTACATTGTATTGAACGAAGAATGACTTATTGTAACTTTTAATATTTATATTATTAACTTGTACCGGATAACCGTATATTATATTGTCTTTATTAAAAACTCGTATTAACCAATATAGTCTCGAATATCAATAGTCATACAAAATACCGAGGTATACAAACTTGTTCAATATAGTGGTGTTTGAACATCCAAGAACAACCAGTTTTGGGTAGTAACGTTACTCGTTACTGTAACGTAGTTACTTTTTCGAGTAACGTTATAGTAACTTCGTAATTTAATTTTTGTAGTAACGTAAGAATCACTGCGTTAGTTATCTGTAAATAACTTTGTAAAATAACGCGTTAGATATTTAAAAATAAAAAATAAAATTCGTTTTAATAAATTAGTCTAAAATTTCCGATGACCCATATAGTATCTGCAAAAAGTGGATATTTTTACGATTGTATGACTTTATATGAAAACTACACGTGCACAACGATCAATTTTTTAGTTCTCCAATTCGTGCGGATAAATATAAAATAATTATATTCCAAATATAATTTAAAAATCAATAAATAAAATTCGGAGCAAAAAAAAAAAAACAAAAAAGAGGTCCTTAAAAACACGAGACCCGTATAGGTGCTACGGGGAAGTGGGCACCGCGGTCGTCTTTAGCAACCCGAAAACATATCACCGAGCTTACTCCCCCCCCCCACCATCCAAATGTGAAGAAATTCCGGAAAAACCCGTTTTGTTGGTTTTACGATGGATATTTCCAAACGAATGGCTTGCTTTCCGTCGGTCGGTCGGACGGCGGGCCGCGATGAGGAACATAATTGCGCGCGTGCGATCGCGCCGCGCACGGTGGCGGCCACTTGATCGGACTAAACGCGTGGACTCGCCGCCACTTGAGTCCGTTCCGGTCCGGGCGCAGGGATAATTTGGTCGAACACACTTAACGCCCACGTAATTTGTTGTACTCAGCCCTCTTAGCGCGCAGTCCCGGTCGCATATTAACATACTGTACATTGCTACGCGACCGGTAGTTTCTGATTGGTCTATTCAAATTTACCGCCGTTTTATCGTATATTTTTTTTATCAAATTAAACTATACCTATCTCAATTGATTGCATTAAATCAGTTCAATAACTAATAATTTCGAGTTTTCAGTCATCAGTCTGTATTTGACATTTTGTGACTTTGTGTGTCGTTTCTTTATGGTTCATTTTTTGAGAAAATGATTGTAAATGGTAAGAAATGAAAACATTCTTTCGGTTGGTCGTCCAGTTTTTGAACTTGTATTAGTTAGCGATCCTATTCGGAAAAAGAAAACGCATCGTTATGTAGTTACGACACAAAATATTTGATTTACATTAAGTTAGGGGTTCTTATAATAATGATTACATGTCACTGCAACAACTGTTGGCGGAAATCTAACTTGTGTTAATAGTTAATTAATAGTTTCAATTAGTTTTTTAACTATAGTTATTAGTAGATTAGTTATATTAAAGTAATTTAATGCAATAAATTGAGATAGTTATAGTGATATTTGATAAAAAAAAAAAAAAAAAACAATGTACGATAAGACGGCGGTAAATTTGAATAGAACAATCGGAAACTACCGGTCGAGTAGAAATGTACAGTATGTCAATATGCTTCCCGGCCGTGTCCGTTTGTTGAGCGAACTCGTATAACGGAAAACGCGATCAATTATTGCGTAGACCGGACGATCGGCGAGAAGGCAAAAACCAAAGGGCCGGCCGCCACTGGTGCGGTCCAAGACCGCCCCCGCCCCAAGACGTTAAGTGTGCGAACAACAAACGACTTGCGTGCGAAAACATATATTATTGTTTGTAATCAGCCGCGTATACTTACACAATGTTACACTTGTTTGTGTGTAACGGCGCTGTAGTGCGCCGCTGACAAAATGCACCGCGTCCGGACAAAACTGATCGGCCAACGACAACTGCATACGATTTATTGTCGACCGTTATTGATATTCTCTTAATCAATAAACAATTAGCGATATCAAGTGAAAATCAATGCTAAATATTTTCAGACATAATCGTAACAATAATTTTCAACGAATTTAACTACAATAATTCGTATAAATAAAAATATATAATTTGTTCATTTCATTTAGGTACATTCAACAACAATACACGACATTTAGTATGTTATTACAATATGATGTAAGTACATTCCATTAAACACACACACAAATAAATAAGAAATATATATAGTTTATATTATGTTTATAACTATAAAATACGCATCAAATTTAATAAACTAGATTCAAAAAATTAACTGAGAAAATAACCGCAGTGATATATTATACAATACTTAAGTGTATTATTAATAACCCTTTCAGTGCTATGGACGACGTATACTCGTCAAAGTTCATAAAACTCTGTCTATTCGTTCCATATACGTAAAATCTATATCAATCGATGGACAATGAAATTTCAAATAAAAAATTCAATTACGTTTTGTTCCATGATGTAAATCGATATTTTCATTTTTGCTTTTATCGGGGGTTCTCAACAGGTAATCTCATTATTGGTGATATTGTACGTTTCACGATTCGAGTTTAAAATTATTATTATTTAGGTATAGAAAAATATGTTTAACCAATTATATTCCAATATGGTACGTTATTTCATTCAATTTACTGATTATCCGATAATCGTGACATATTTTGGGAACCACTGGCCGCAAAAATTAAAAGGTTAAGTATCTCAGTCAATATTGACTTTTTTAATTTCTGTTTTAAATTAATTACTCTGGATGATTTCAAAAATGTCGGGAGTATATAAAAATTGGAAATAAAATTATAAATTTTATGTAGTCCTGGATGGTCACAATGCAAAAACTATGTAGCATTGAAAGAGTTAAATCATTATTATTATTATTATTATTATTATTATTACCTGTATTTTCAAATATATTTAAAAATATTGAATAAATACCATCGACAAAATAACATGTTTCTGAATATTTGTACTTAATTATAATACAAGCTGCACTAAGTCTTCCAGACTTTAATTTTATTTTATATTTATATTTTATATTTTATATTTTATATTATTAAGTAAATATCTGGGCTACAGATAAAGGCTAAATATCAGAGTATATATATTCTAGTGACTATAAGGTCTAGTCTATCTAATTATTTTGTTGTAAATCAATTAATGAAAGCTATATTAATTAAGGATAAAATCAAAAATATATAATACTTAAGACGGATAATAAAATTTCATATTATTAAAATCATAATTAGCAATGAACAATATACAATAAGAAAATTACAGCTTTTTTGAGGGTTGGATGTAATTCTTACTAACCGTTTATAAATTAAAAGTATATTAAATTTAATCAGTTTTTCAAACGAAGATTGATTGAAATTATGATACAAAATATTTTATCAGCAATTAAATTAAACAACTAGTTCTCAAAATAATACCGGTTAACCTTGATCGAAAAATTAATATTTTCCCCTATTTTTACATTTTATAATTATTGCATATTTGTACAGATTGTTAGAGCTTCATAAATTTCAAAACACCAATTGTATGTAAATAAATATTATATTAACCAAATGTCAAATATTTTATTTGTTAGACATTTAAATCTTATAAATAGTTATAAAATTTGCAACTAAAATAATGCAATTATTTTAATCAAATCAAAACTACAATCATCTATGCTGAAGATACTAATTTGCAAACTTATAGCTCAGAAGTCAGAGGTCTGAATTGGTATTAATTTATTCAACATTTTTATCATTCTTTTACCATATTATGAATCTGTTATATTGAGGTAGACATTCATAAATATTATGTCATTTGAATAAACAAATTCAAATAAAACATTTCAATTCTTAAAAAACTATTTTACATTCTGAAAACATATTTAAATTACATTTCAAATTGTGTATTATTTGAAGCATTAATTTTTTTTAATAAAGTTAAATTTGCACCCAATACAGAATGAGACCAATACAGAATTTAGTTCATTTATCACAGTACCCATTTATAAACTACTTACTATAAACTAACTACTAATTTACATTTACAACAAGTTAACTTAATTTAACTGTATATCAAATAGATTTAATAAAAAAACACAAATAAAAAATTTTGCGAATTTTTAAAAATTGTATTGAAATGTTTTAATTGCATATAAAACCATAATTATATAAAATACAAATTCTTTACACCTAAATGTATAACGGAAAATATATATCTATATTTATTTATTATTACTATATAAAACTCAAATTACGAAATAAGTGAATTTTTATCATAAGTGCAATAATAAAGAGATTGAAACAATATTACTTAAAAAAAAATGAATATAACATATATATACATATATATGTATGGTGGTGGTGTCAGAACCAAAAGATTGTAAATTATTAATTTATTCAAAAAAAAGTACTTATTAATACTTAATAAAATTCTTATTCTTATTAAAATCAGTTAGTTTTTAACTTTTATAACATTTATTTTGAAATTCCAGGAATGATCCGTTTTGTGTCATTATTAAATGACTTACAGAGAATCCGCAAAGTATGTTCCAAAATTTTTATGCATTTATGTATTCAATATTATCATTAATAAAAGTTTTGTATCAATTTGAATATACCGAATTAAAACGGTTTGTTCATGAGCCAACAGCGTGTCATAATTATAATTTTTTTTTAACTTTTAAAACACACTTTAAATATTCTGGCTTAAAACAAAATTGTCATTACACTGATTTATTGTATAATACCTACTTATTTAATGTATTTAAATATAATAAAATTAAATCAGTATTATGACTAACAAATTACCCTATACTTGCATTATATTATAAAAATATATAGCTCAGTTGGGATTTATTTGAAAATGTAAAAACAAATATAATACCCATAATAAAAAAAAATATATATATATATATAGATGTAGAAACATCCAAAAATAATTCCCTGCGAGTAGTAATAATTGTAACAGTAATTTAATAAAGCCCAGAGGTTCATGAGTTCAATATTGACCGTACAATTATTTATTTTCATACCTATCTGTTGTAATTTGTACAAAAAAAAAAATAAAAATAAAAAACAGTGTACATATACGAATAGGTATGGGTATTAAGTGTAAAATACGAAAGAGTACTTTTAGTTTTTAACTGATATTATACAATAAATATAAACGATATCCATATATATATATACGATTATATCGCTTATATAGGTACTGGTACTGGTATCCATTAAAAAATTTACCGAGATGAAAAAAAATATATATATTTTATTTTTATTTTTTATTTCTCTGATACTTTTACCATTTACTATATACTCCGTCGTAAAGACTGTATAAACAAACTAAATTTATCCCCGAATGGTTATCTATTGACCGTCCTAACATAAATTAATGCCTACATCATATTATATTATCATTTATGTGAAATGATGGAAAAAAAAATATTCCCTTTTGAATGTTTGTTCAAATTTGCAATATATCTACTATATAATTAAAAATCTAAGCAATAATTTATTTTGTGATACTCTATGGTGTAAAATATTACCTAAAAATGAGTACATAATAGAAAAAGAAAATGTTCATTATATTATATAATGTCATTATATTATTATAATATATTATTAGTATAATCTATAGTTATTGTCAAGTTTATCTACCAAAGCTTTACTCAGAATCGTTTTTTTTTTAGAAAGAAATGATTTCTCATTGATTTAAAATCCAATATATCCACCACCATTATCCTACTCATCGAAGTATGGGTAAGTACTTTTACCCCCTACTGACCGGCTCTTTTAAATTTTCATTTTTTTTTCTTAATAAATATTCAATCTGTAAATTCTAAGTGATAATTAAACACCATAATACATATATTATATGTATATATAGTAATTTTATTTATGCATGTTTAAATTTTTTTTAGTATTTTTCTATTTAATTACTATCTTTAGTAAATTATTTTTAAACTTTTTTAGTCTTTAGATATAACAATCTCAAGGAAATCTAAATACACAATCATTTCAAAAGATAATGCATTTAAGTAATTTAATTTGACTCATCAATAGATCACCTGCGACTAACCGGTTTATCAAAACAATTTTAGTAAGTACATTAGTATATTAATGTATTTTAAAATTACATTATAAAATACGCATTCAATCTGTATAATGTGAATGGAATTATGTTATAAAAACTTACAATTTAAATGATAGGTACATATACAATTATATTTATAGGTTAGTATATTATTTGTAACTGACAATTGAATTTAAATATTAGACTTTTAGTTGTTTAAGTAAAAAATTTAATAATTTATTCATAAAAATAAAGAAACAATAGTCAACTAATTAAGAATTATTTTTTATCCACAATCAAATTTATATTATGATATTAATTAATTGAATATCAACTATACAACTAATATTTTTTTTATATACATTTAAAATAAAATAAATTATGTAACTTTAATAAATTTCACATAGTGAAATTTCTTCAAAAAGATCATAGAAAACTCTATTAAGTTAAGAAAATAAACCATATAGAACTGACGGTCGTAGTAGCAGATAAGATAAGATAATAAATTGTAGGTATACAGCGCAAAAGGATCCCACAAATTAAAGCAACTTTACAAAAACTACTAATAGCAATAGTGAAGAAACGCGAATCCTTCTTTGACAAAAATAACACCGTGGAAAAATGTAAGAAAAATAATATTTGAAAAATAAAATAACTACAAATAATTGAGTACCTATTATTTTTTTCCGTTAATAAAGTCAACGAATAATCAAAAAAGATAATATTTCAATAGAAAATAACACTAGAATGATCAGTATAATTACCTGCACGAGCGAGTAAATATTACATATTCACAACAAATCGAGTGATTATTCATTGACAGTACTCAACATTTGATTAAAACCTAATACCTATTAAATATAATTTTATTGATATTACGATTAGTTTTATATTGTTAAATTAAAAGTTTTTCTATGCATATTTTAAGATTATAATTACACACAAAAGTCACGTTCAAAATATTCTTAGATGCAATATATTGAACAAAACATTAAGAGATATACATATATATATATATATATATATATATATAAATTAGAATGCAGATCATACCTTAGTGAAATATAATTTACTTTGTTTATTCGAGTTGAAATCGATAATGGCCTAGGGGTATAACTTTAGAATGTTTTTCAATGTACATATATAAAACATTACATTAGGTATGTCAAAAAATACGAGAATTTTTTTATAAAGATCCTTTTATATTATTTGTTTTTTTATATATTTTAATCTCTTCGATTCGATATCATTGTATAGCCGAAAAATAGATATCTAACTGAAAATTAAATATCATAAGAAATTTAGTTATGTAATATCAAATATATAATAAAACTACTTGGTTCAGATATAATATAATATTATTATAATTATTATTCATACTGAAATTACTACCGTATACATTTAATATTATATGTTCAAGAAATATCTTAAAAACAATTTAAAGACAAAAAGTAGAAGCCAGGAGGTCAAAACAATATTCCCTAGTCGAGTAGGATACTGTTTTTGAATATATAAATTTTACAGCATTGGTAAATAATTGTTTTCAAAAACTAATAAATAAAATATATATAAAAAAGTTAATAACTTTAAGTGGATCTTGGTATAATATACATGATTATTACTGTATGAATACATTATAAATGTTATGACGTCACCTTATTTTTCAGTAATATATGTTACTGGCGATAATTTAATTTGTTATTTTTTAATTTATAATAATTTAACCATATTTATATTAAGTACTGAGAAAATGAAAAGATGACCTTTTTAAAATACATTGAACCATTTGTAAATTAAAAAGTTCTTAACCAAAAATCTTCTACACGACTTCTACCCAAAATATTGTTTCCACAAAAACATAAATAAATAAATAAATAAACTTATTTTGCAATAGCAAGTAATAAACTCGTAAGTTAAAAATTACTATTCTACTTTTCCACTTTGCAGCGTCTTAAATTTAAATACTTATTATTTGTCAAATATGTATGTAGATATATATATATATAACCTTATTAGGTAATTGGGATTTTGGGTAGAAATAATTGAGTAGTTATCGAGTAAAGAACTTTCTGATACTAATTAAGTTCATTCTAGTTTGTTTTACAAATTTTCACTTATTTGTATACAATTTTGAATATGCTTTTATATGCACATGCATACACTTTTTTTGGTCACAAATTCATTGTAGTTGGTATGATAAAAAGGTCAATTTTTGATATTCCTAGTTCTTTTCTTAAGAGTATCGAAACTATCGAAACCATTATATATAATAAAATAATATTACATAGAGCTTTGCTCAGAATAACTTTATCGAATAAATGATACATCATTTCTATCAAATGAAATACATCAATCACCCGGTACAAGCAATGTGCTTCCGCCCAGTGTTTTTTTTTTAAGTCTGTATTAACATTATTTTATTCTCGTAATAAATGGCAAAAAGTATTGCAATCATTAATATATTTCACCAGAAATTATTTGATATTTTACGATATTTTCTGAATAATAATGTTATTTTACAAATTATAAGTTGATATAATAAATAATGTATAACTTCCAATTGATTTCCACAATAAACTAAACGAATAGATTTTTTTAAAAATTGTACATCATCTTAAAACTGATTTGTTGAATTGGTTATATATAAGTACATTAAAAGAATAATTTATTAAAAATTACTTTACTATAACTAAATAACTTGTCACAAAATAATAATAACATATTTTAATATTGTATAAGTAGATACTTACTGATACATTTACTATTACTTACCATTATATACTTATTTTTACATATAATATATATATTTCTCTATATTTTATTAGTTTCGTATCATAATGATACAAATAAAATATCATTAGAAGTATTTAATTGAATTATCTTATTTAAATATTACATATTATATAGGTAGGTAAATATATATTTAAAAAAAAAAAAACAAAAACAAAAAAAGTTTTAAATCCAAATTTGGTTATACTATTTAAAGCATTCTTTTTATTTTCGCAAACGGCAAAATTGAATACAGAATTGCACTATAACTAAATTAAGACTAGACTGTTTTATTAAGTTTTTATGTTTGTATTTAAATTGATTATACATTTAAATAAATAAAACATTCTTTTAGACATTAAAAAAGTTATTTAACATTACTCGGCATCGCAGATAAATTTTTTTTTTATAACATTAATTAACATGATTGGCATTCTACTTTATATAGGCGAGTATAATAAAATAAAAAATTACAATATAAACTTAGAATGAAATATGTCTTTAAAACTATATTTTTAATACTATTGTTATAAAGATTTTCTTTATATATTTCTGTAAATAAATATTCAAAATAAAAATAAGAAAAAATTTACTATATCCATGGTTGTAATTAACTCAATATAACATGTGTATTGTTATTAAAAGAAGTATCAATTACTCCTAGTATTCGTCTCATTTGACATTAAGACATTTTTTTGAAAATGTTACTATTTTTCAGTCCGTACACAAAATTTTTAAGGGGTTCTATATAGGCAGTTTAAAGTCCATTTTAAGAAAAATGAAATCCTTGAAATTTTAAACAATTTATAATCAGTCCCGCATCATTATCAATTTTCATTGTTATATAATTATGATATTTGTAAAAAAAATATATATATTTTTGTGTGGTTTTGAAGTTAAACACTTTTTACAATATTTGTAGAAAATATGAAATTAGATATTTTATTTCAGATTTTATATTTAAGAATCTCAACTGCGTTTTACAAGTTCCTAAATATTCAATTAACTATCGAACGCATGTACAGTTATTTTACATTTTATAAACCCCCGTCACTTTTTTCATAATTAATATTTCATAAATATCAATGAATTTGTCACCAAAATGATGTCCTAGCGACATTTTATAATAAGTATTTTTAAATGATTTTTTAATGCCATTTCATTTGTTTTATAATAACATATACTATTAAAATTTATTTTTGCACATTAAAATGTATTGAAATAGTACATAAATATAATCTGCATGTATGTCAAGATTGTATACTTTATTTTGCATGTTTAATATACAGGTATTATAATATTTAGATTAAATAACCTTACTATTAATATAGAGTTGTTCATGAGATGCAATAGAAATTATATTAAAATATGAATCACAAATTTTAGGTTGCTTACTAAATTTGCTCTACAATAACAATTCAGTAGTGGTTTAAAATAAACGATTGTAAGGTTTATTTAAAAATAATAAAACCATATGAATTTAAAATGATGTGGTAAATAGTGTACTCGCATTTTTTTGCGATATAGCCTTTGGTCTAATCCAGAACTTCAGTTATTATTCAACCTTTTTCTCTTTAGTTTTTAAAATTTTTTTTTAGTGTTTTAAGTATTTTTGTTTTTGTATTAAATGTATATATATATGTACTAATTATTATTAACCATAAACCTTTTTTAAGTGAATACTGTTTATGCGACTGCCGACCCGTTTAATGGGTTTAACTCAGTATTATTTTGTCGACGTTAATATTATTTTTGTTAAATATTTATTTTACATAATACGTAAGTGTCAAATATGGTGTTAATTATTTGTATAACTTATTTGTACAAATAAAGTTCTCTTGAAAATTGTTTTTTAAATACAAACGTTGAACAAGGATGATGATAGAAAAACTTTTATATCAGAAGTTTTGATTAGTGATCCAGTCCAAACAAGCGTGCACAAGATTTTGTGTCAGATGCGGAAAAAATTCTAACTGGTCCTATAACAGGTAGAAAGCTGCCCATTTTTTTTTCCATCACACTATTGAATAAATATATATGTGAGGTCATATATTTTAGTTCTTATGCTTAAAAATTGACCACCAACACCAATAATTAATTTTTAAAGTGGATTTTTGAAGGTTATCGGTATAGGAGAAATATATGTGAACATCTCGAATATTTTAATTAGTTATCGATAAAAGAACATATGAAAAATGTTTTAAAAACAAATGTAAAACAAATTTAAGCGTTTTTCTTTTTTTTATTTATAATTTATTTATTTATAAAATTTTATTTAAGTCCATGCAATCAGGCATAAATCATTCATTACATGCAAATTACGAATAAGTTTATTTAAAAAGCATAATATCCTACATACTCTTTTGCACGCTTATGATCTCATCGTTATATGTATATGAGATGTATATATTCATTTCCCAATAGTATATGTGATCACTGATCAGTATGGTACTTTTAAAACGTTATTTTCTTATTTTTTTTTTTCTATTTTGATAAATGCTTAAGAAAAATTTAAACCGGGAATGCAAAAAAAAAAAATGAGTAATATTTTGTTATTTCGAAAAAACATGTTTACAAATTTTTAAAATTATAACAGAATATATGTAATATACTATACATTATATTGTAAACTTTTCAAAAAGATTTTACAGATTTTTTTTGGATCCACCATTATCTCCCCAACGAGCGATGTGATTCCATCCACTGTTGAATAGATTTTATTTTTATTTTTGTCCATCAACCGAACGGGTTCAAAGAAATTTGGCCACCTTATAGAAATACTCCTGGATACATACCTGAAACTAACTTTTTTTTAAATATATAATATATATTACATTATAATTGATACACTACAATTTTGTCATAATTTTCGTGATAAAGTTATATAATATAGTATTATTGAGTTGTTTATAATCGATAATACGGTACGATCGCTGACGAACAGTCTAGTGGTCTTAATGGGCTTGATTTGAAAATAATGTAATGTGAAAATTGAGTGTTCTTCCGTGACCAAATTGTGATGATTTTCTATACAACAGTGGACACATTGTACGCCACTTAGAGTGCGCATTTTAATTTAATATGTATGACGATATAAATATCAATATTTTCACGATAAACACGAAAATAAAATTTGTAAAACAATAACTACGACTAAATTATACTGGATGACATAAAATCGATGAAAATCGTCAATTCGGGGTTTCTATATGAGATAACCCATTGGGATCCATTAGAACACCTACGGCCAGAGAATCTACACAATTTTCGACAACAGACCATTCGGATGGCAACACAAACAACATTACATTGACACACGAAATCATTTATAATGACGGCTAAACCCGTACAGATAGATGCACGAAACCGACTGAAACTGTCATTGACATGACGTCAAAATTCTCAGTCACATGAGTGTGCGAACTCGTTCACACCGTGCAAATATCTGGCTGGGTACTCAGCCAGAGTGGCTGAAAGTGATAGAGCTGCGGCCCGCACAAGTGGCCATCATCTCTTTAAACGTGACTGAATATCGTACACGTCTTCAAATGTGTTTTTTTTTTTTTTGTATATATAATATTACTATCAAATATTTTTTTTATTTGTTACATGTTCAATGAAAACATACTGGTATAACTCACCAAAAGTATTGTATAATCATATATGGTTTCAACGCAGAGTAAAATCTCGATCGCTACAACATTTAAAATATAGTATTACGTTTATTCGAATAAATAGCAGTTTACGTTACAATAATATTAGACACAATATTTAAAAACCACTATAGAATATTATGTTGATATTTGGTCAAAAGAAGACAAGTTTAAATATCCGAATTATATTAATATTATTGTTATTAATTAATATTATTATTATTAATTAATATTATAAAGAAAAATGTTTTTTTAATAATATAATGAATTAAATGACGGTTCTAATAAAAATAATTCACATGCTTAAAATGCAGATATTTAACTATTGCGAAACTAGAATCAATCAAAGTTATCGAAAAGGAAATATTTCTCTTATTTATTTTATTATTTAAATTGTGTATAAAATCAGTAAAGCTGACTTTTACTTTTTGACATGAACATTATAATTCCATGACACGTATTATTTAGATTATATACAGAATATGTCAAGTTGACTTATTTCTTTTGTCACAAAAATTACACTAAAATAATACCTATATTTTGTTATCATTTTTATAATTTAATTATATTTAGGGGAGAATAGGGAAACTACGGTTTTTGGGAAATACGGGTCAACCTGTTATCTTATAAGCTATAATATCTAACATAACGCTGAACATATGAGAATGTTATGAATAATAATAAACATTAATTTTTATCGAAACAATATGACCTATTAAAATACGTTTTCATGTTCAAATTTACATTATTACGTCTTTTTAGTGATAATTTATGTAAAAATATTACTATGTTGAATAGCAATTAAGATAAGAATATTTATATTATAATTATACTTTATACCTGTACATATAAAACAAAATTACGGTTCTGTACTCAAAACATATAGACACATATTGATTAACAATTAAAAATATTTTTCCATTACTAATGAAAAGGGGGAAAACAGGAAAATAATTAATAGCATAAAAGCAAAATAGGAAATACTATATAAATATAAATCAATTCCCAAGCTTTTGATATTTTTGAAAATAAATCAGTATTTCTTATTGAAATTTTTCTCAGTAATTATATATAATTAAAACTTGGAACTTTAATCAATATTATGATATATAATATTAACTGATTTTATTAAGCATGGCATTAGGCCTATCATTTTACATACAATTTTACATAGTTAGTATTACCCCGCGAGGTAGGGGAATATCGGTTATTTACGTTTTTTTAAACACAAAAAAATCATTTAAGCATTTTTTTTAAAAATCTGACATAATTTTAAAAACATGTGCATTTATCTATTTTTTGTGTTAGCATTATATTGAGTCAAAAAATGTAAGATTTGAATGTGATGCCTAGGTAAAAATAAAGTACCTAGCTTTATTAAATTACTATTCTAAAAGATTTAAATTTACTATCAATCACAAGAATCTGGTCCTTTGCCATTTATTATGTTAAATAAATTTTTGTCAGTTTTGTTGAAATCGATTTAATCCTATTATCGTGTTTAAATTTATTTACAAAAAACCACATTTTTCTTGTACACAAAAAAAATAATTCCTTTAAAAAATCCAAAGATAACTGAAAAAATCGTATCAGTAAGTAACCATAACAAACACTTTTCTTCGTATAAATCGATTTAGTCAACAGGAAAGGTAATATAGTAGTGTTGATTTTATAATAGAATGATTTGGAACTGAAACTATCAGGGATAAAAACTGCAACAAACATTTATTTTAAATAAATAACTCAAATTTTTAAAAGAAACATGAGATGTTTGTAAAAAAAAAAAAATAAAAATATGTTCTTTGATTTATGAAATAGTAATTTAATATTATTTTAATTGATCTATTTTAAACAATACCAATAAAATTAAAATAATTATTAAAATTCGTAATACTAACCAATATATAATAAAAATAAAAATAATATTTTTATTATACATATAGATTTGATAATAAAATGTTATTAAAATTATTAAATGTAAGGTTTATATAGTATTAAATATTATATAAACCTTACATTTATTGTTTGATTTATAATACAAATTTTATATTATAAATCAGACAGTGTACACTGACGTCATGTAACTTCCCTGAGAAAATGTGATTTTGCAAAAGTTTTTAGATATTAAAAATGAAATTATTTTAAATGTAATACTTTTATTTCTTTATTTAGAATCTAAAAATGTAATTTGATGACCCGAGTACAAAATAATTTACAATAAATAAAATGTACAGCTCATCGATTTCCTAAAGACATAAATTAATTTAGGTTCATTAAATATACAAAGATATACATAGGTACCTACATAAATTTTTGTTATTTTGTTTGTAATACCTGTTATTAATTGAATCTTTAATAAATCTAAGGCCATTATATCTGACACCATATACTGCAACGTTAAATGTTGTTATGATTTAAATTATAAAAACAAAGTACTAATGGCAAAATAACATTTTATGCATAACATTGCAGTAAGAAATGAGTGATATAGATCTACTAGTCATTTTAATAAATTGAAGGTCAACGAAGGTAAATTCAAAGTTTTTTAAACAAATAATATAAGACGTCACCTAATTTGCACAATATTTTATTTTCTTAATATTCGCAAAAAGGTCAATCCAGTGGACATTTCTATAAGAATATAGTTGACATTTTACGTGAAAGGTGGACGTGAACTTTATCAAAAAAAAACCCTTCTATGGAACGTGAAAAATAGGTTTAAGGTACCTATATAAAGAGGACTCCATTCGACCATATCAACTGAGATATGAACTATATTTCGTGTTAGACTTCTCCATTACTTATTGAAAGAATAGGTGTCTGATAATTTATATCCGAATTAAAGATATATGAGCGCACTATTTTATACAAAATGACGATACGTCATTCAACATAAATCGAAGTAAATTACAAATGTTGTATACAATTAAAAACAAAGTCCTGTATTATAATAAACGCGATGAAATAATGGATTTTAGTCTAATGAAAAACTACAGGAATTTAATAATATAAAATATACCCAGCGTATTATTATTATGTTTAAATATAATAAAAACAATGACTACTACGTATGGTAGTATGGTTAGATGAAGAGCGATATAATACGGACGGGCTATCAACGAGTAAACCCAAATTATTGCCAAGAAAAAAGGGTTATACGAACTAGAACACATGCACATATAAAATATACAAAACTAGTATGAGGGTGTTTGTTCATAATATCCAAAGAAGATAATAATACGTTAAAATCTAGTTTGTTTTTTTATACACAAAAATTATTATCAATAGATCTGTTTGAAAAAAAAAAATCAATTATAATATATTTATTATGTAGGTACCTATGTTTAAAGTTTACCTAACACTGAAAATAAATTTAAATTTCTACATTTACTCACGAAGAAATAAAAATGTTTATCATTAGTTATGAATATTATTATAACACTTTAGTTTTAGAACTCTTTAACTTATTTTTCTTGACTTCTATGTTTTGCATTATATTTACGAATTGACAATCCTGAAAAATATTCATAAGACTATTAAACATATTGAATGTTTTGTATAGATATTTTAAAACTGATTGTACTTTATGATGTAAGATTTTAATTTTAAACAGAATATTGTCGAACGCTTAGAATATATTTAAATCATTTTTACATTATATAATTAATATATAATAAAATAATTTTTTCATATACATATTATACCAAAAAAAATACATCAAAAAATTAAAATGGGTATTATGAAAATTTAAAAAGCTATTAGAAAAATTTGTGTGTACCGATTTTTGAGATTTTTTGTTTAATGTAACTGGAATAACGTGTTTTTAACACTGTATTAAAATGCCAGGTCTTCAAACCTAAAATTAACCTTTTTGTAACAAAATGAACTTAAAAATTAAAAATTGCTATAAATATCCCAAAATTGGGAAAACAATTTATATATATCAAGACTTATACATACAAACATAAAAACAACAATACTTATAAATAAATAAGAATAAATTAATTATTGTATACTGCTTATTTGACAATTATCTACATTTGTTTTTGCTTGCAATGCACTTAATTTTTTTTTATTATACACATAAGCTTAACAATTATTCTAATATTTAAAAATATATTTATATAGGTCAATGCAGTACTTATTTTTGAAATATTTTAAAAACAATTTCCCCGAGTTGGTGGATAATCTGGAGACTTATAAATCATAAACTTAAATATAATTTTATTTTATTTTATGTACATAATAAAAACCTAGGCATAAAAATAAAAAAATACTTTAATGAACTTATCTACAGAATAAATTTAAATATGGAAAATTTTTCAAACATGTTCTTATCCTTAAAATATTCATTTATATGCAAAATGAACTTTTTTATATGCATTTTCTACTAAACAAACCATCCAAGTATCTTATACTCGTAGAACTCCATACACTCAATAAAAATATGTAAATGCTATAAATCCGATTTTAATAATAATTATTAACCGATGTTAAGAGTCCAAGTATCATAGATATTTTAATGTGTAACCTTACCATATTGTTGGAAACCAGACAATTAAACAAAAATATATTCTACTATAAAGGCGGACTTTAAATCCTACCCTTGTTAATTTGTAATCCCAGTAGGCATCATAGAAAAGGGTACTCGTGAAAATGTACACCATCTTATATTACATGGAGTTCATTTCTACTAAAACACGTGAGATTTCTAGGCAATAATAATCGTTAAATAGAACAACCACTGACCCAGTTGGAAATAATATTGTCCTAAAATAACTGATTCACATAGATAGGACAAACGTTCAGATATGAACAAGTGTGTAGTTAACTATAAATTGAAATGTGGCCATATTGCAAGACAAGACTTTTTTTAAAGGATTTAAAACGTAACTACTTAGTGTTTTAATTGGATTGAACCACTTCATGATTAATTTGTTTTGGACTAAAAGTCTCAGCTAATGTATATTCTTAATTTTGCGACTAAGCGAACAATAATATTTTGATTTAAAAATAATAATAATAATAATAAAAAAATATTTAAATAATTTGATTATAATTACATAATTTACTTGAAGTTTTTAAATCAACGTTCAAATAAATAAAATATTACCAACATAATATGTGTGAACTAATTTCGTTTTAAATTTAAAAATATGTTTTATATTTTTGAACTAAATACTTTTATGATTTTATGGTAATACTTTATACCTTTAGTTGCTTATTACTTATCAAATATTACAATCAATGTTTATTTAACCTGAAACGATAGCTTGTACTCATTCCAAATGACACTATATGATAACTGACGAATTTTCATAAACGTAGAAACAATATTCAAAAATAATTTTTAATATTTATACTACAATAAATAGGTAGGTACATATTTTTACATTTTTATTTTTATTAACAATTTTAAAAACAATGTTGATCATATTTAAGCAATCCCATTAAACGACAATATATACAATTCTTCAATACATTTAGAATATAAATTATATTATAATAATCTACATTATATGAGTATTTTTTAGTATTTGGCCTACATTCACCTTACTACAGATATCTTTATGATCACATTTTTATGAATTATTTATGAGGTTTTAAGAACAGTTAATGTTAAAACTAATAAAATATGAATTTTTTTTTTTTAAATTCACGATAACATTTTTGCAATTAACCATATTTAATTACATTATAATTTATTTTTATTATTTAATGATAATCCCTTTCAAATTGTATATCAAAACACGCCCATTCAAGTTCTCTACCAAATTAGCGAAACATAATAATACGTGCTTTATATGCTATTATTATTATTATTTATTATTGTCATTAAAAACTATGCCATTTAGACATAATTTATTATGCTTATGCACCATACGATTTCAGATTCGAAATTCATTTACCCGCATGTTAAATGTGTAATTTGTGTGTAAGTTCAAGTCTGTTTTTGATTTTAAATTATTGGATGCATGTGTCCCGTCAGCTCACTCCGCCTCGAATCCCTCCGACTGTGTTTAGAACTTGTGATGAATTGTCTTGTCTAAGGAGGAAATTTGTTGAATTTTATTTTATAAAATGTAATTAGCCACGCCCACCGGCCCCAATGGACGTCAAATTTCAAAAACTAGCGGGCAGATGCATTGTTTGGGAACACGCCCGGCTGTTAATAGAACACTCGAATATACGCGTTACCTAAAGCACGCATGCAGTCATCTATTAACCGATTGTGTCACAAAACCCGTGACCTATTGTCATCGGCTCGGACAGGAAATCGTTCGTGTACGGAGCGCGATCGCAAGACACGTATGTATATAAATACAAACATAAAAAGCGTCCCACACACCATACGATTGGTCGTACGACAGACTGTAGGTACGATTTGGTTTGATACGATTTGCCAAACGATTATAGATTGTGGTACTACATGTTGTACGACGGGACCAAGTTTAAACACGCATAAAATCTATCGTACGACGGGGTTTGATAAACGACCGGTTGGAACGTGTGCGAACACACTATACGGTCGACGATTCGATTTTGAAGTACTTAGACCCATTGTCACGTAATTTGTGAACTATAACTATAATACACGTGTGAATACGTATTACGTTGTAGTAGCCAGCCAATTTCACACCATTTTTTATGCTTCTTTTTTTTTTCCCCCGAATCCAATAATAATGCAAAAAGTAGTTACTTCTAGTTACTTATATACATATATACATACGGGGACTAGCGAATTAATTTTTTTTTTTTTTTGGGGAGTAGGAGCAGTGTGTGAATTTGGCCAACTGATTGCACGTCAAGTTATATGAACAAGAAAAAAAAGGTCCCTTTTAGCAATTTGCCGACTACAAAGCTCAAAAAAAGCTCTTTCCTAAAATACCTAAAATATTTCCTTAAACGTAAAAAAGCAAAAAAAAAAAAAACGTCAACAACTTATTTTTACCTTTCACAGCCGACTGACAATAGGACGATTTGACCGACTCAATCAAATTTTATGCTAGTTACGTCCTTGAGTATATAATAATATAATATCTATATTTAAATGTGTTATAATTATTTTAAACGTGAAAAAAAAAACAAAAAAAATTTTCAAAATTACACTAGAGGGTACTACATTAGTAGATGGTGATAAGAGTATAATCGTTATCGTACTTATAAATGACTAGTTTTAAAACTTGTAGTTTTATAAGTTTTATGCGTGTGTGTCAAGAATTACACACTACAAATTGATACGATTATCGTACGACTCATTGTACGATACATCGTATCGTATGTGGAACGCTTAAATGGACGTTTAATGAATAGCCAGGAGGAAAGCCTTCTTGTACATTTTTATTTTTTCTTAAGCAATTATTTGTTTTTAGACCTTATTCTTTACCGGTACAGTCCAAAAAAGTTTGGTAATTCGAAAAAATCGAGTTTAAAAAGTTTATAATGTAAGCATAAATGCCCTAGTTCAAAACTCAATTTGTTTGAACAGTGACATTCTCGAGAGGCGTTCAATATTAGCTTGCTTTTTTGCTAGATTAAAGTTAGGTAATTTCCTAACACGCCCTTATTATATTTCGTGTGAAAAATCCAGCCACTGATGAAAATCACAAAGACAAACCATTATAAATTACATTAACGATATCCAACGTTCTCTTTTTTATCTCGTTCCTATAAAATGTCATTTAGCAACGTTTTATCGGTAGGTACCTATCATTTTACGTTAGCAAATTCTGAAATTGAGAATTTATTTCCAAATAATTTAATATTGATAACACACTATCACATTATCCATTTAAATTGTCTAAAATGTATTCTGTAATCTATAATGACATAGATTAATCAATTATAGTTGAAAAATAAAGCTCATACAATTTGGAAAAGTTATAATCAGAATTACAATTTAAATCATTATGGTTCGCCACACGCGGATTTAGTAAAATAGATACATTGGTATTATATCAATTATATACCACCGTTGAATATTGTTTCATATTATATATAATATTGTTGTATATTTACTGTTGCTTGAAAATTTTTCAATATATTTATAGTTTCGATGGTGTGAAATAAATCTAACAGATACGATATAATTCAACACAATGCACCAAATTCAAATAAAACGGCCAACTTAAATTCAAATCAATGAATTCTGATACGCCACGTTTACAATACGACGCAGTTATTATCAACTTGTTAAATGGTTAAAAAACAATTCTCTTCCAATATGTACACGAATCATCGAGAACAAACGGCTGCTCTTATATAGGTTATATAAAGCATCGCAGCAGCCGTTTTTTTAGTATATGTTTTTTTCTCATTATACATAATTAACAAAATTATACATAATATTATCTGTCCTTCGCTACGATGACGAGTTACCTTGCGCGTCATAGTATGGGTATAAGAACATCATGTTCTTTTAAGTATTGGTAACTAAACTCGTAAGACTCGTATAAGACTCATATACACTTTTTGGGCATATTGTATCACGCATATATTTTAATTCCATAATAAAATATTACGAGTGATGGTTTTTTCTTTCTTTCTTTCCTGGCTGGTGCATTGTTACATGTTCATCGTATTTTATTATTTATTTTACAGTATTTATCAAAACGTAAATAAAATTATTTCAAATTCCTTTGTCTCACAAGAAGATTTATTTATTTTTTTTTTAGTTCAGATATAACTATCGATATTCTCTCGGCTTAATTGCACTACTGCAAATCTTTGTTTACTTCTGAAAACCGCACGAATCTGTGACAATTCACTACAACTACACAGTCTACACACCTTAGTTGAACCAGGCAAACGGAATATTCTATTGTAAACTTGTTCAGTAATCCATACCAGATTCTCTTGGGGTAACACGAGTGCTTGTGTGGTAACATTTATCGAACTTGTGATTTTATTTTCTCTATATTCTATTCAAATATCCCGAAAAAGTATAATCAACGTTGACCATCCAGAACTCCAATCAACAAAATGTACGTGAACTTATACTCACATCAAGCTTATCTTCTTATCTCATTTTATTATATAAAAGTCGTGAAATAATTGTAGGTTATTATTGGGCGCGTACCTATACATTCACATAGGTTATTCTTTTAAAACATCACAATATCTAAGTGTCCCTTTAATTTTCACCTAAATATACCCGTCTATTATACATTAATATACATTATCTATATTCCGATTATTCATATTATATTATATTTATATGATCGCCCGTCCTGCTTCTTACCACTAATTCATTTTATGACACATGTACGTTTGAGTGGACAGCTGTTTCCAATACAAATATCGGCGTACAATTACGAATATGCATGTGCTTCAAACACAAATGTCTGTGGAAGTTTCCCCAGGTTTTTTGAACAGTGAAAAGTTTATTTTTGATTTTCGACAATATAATACAATAAATGCCTAGACGCGAGACCGTTCTTTTATCCACGAGCAGTTACAGTCTAATACTCCACCATTAAACTAGTACCTATTATACAGGATACGCCTCCGCGAATCTGTGAACAACAAATAAATACACAGAAAACGATATTTTAATCGATATAGAAAACCTTGAACTCCCTAACAATCACGCATGAACAATATTAAATATTATTTGGCCATAACGGGTTTTATGGCCTTTATATCGGAAATAGACATTGAAAGGGTCAAATCCAATAACTTTCTCAGGAAATTTCAAATTCGAAATTTTAATTGACCAAAACAAAATGAACGAAAAACGAATTTACCCCACATCGTATTTTTTTATTCATTTATTCGATACTAATGGATTTTTTTTTTTAATAAATCGAAGTTATAAATTAGTAAATTATGCGAATAATATATAAATACAATTTATATAATTATAAAATTGAAATGTACGTATTTTATAGTATAATATATTGTAATAATTAAAATGTCCAAAAAAAAGTACTTTTTTAATATACTAGTATACCTACATACATTACATAGTTTTTATGTGTGCAATTTTTATTTTAAAAAATAGATATATTTCAGAAATTTTGTTGCATACCATTATATTGTTTTTAACAGTATATTTCATAGTTTTATAGTGCATACATTTCCTCGTTCCTGTTATAAAACTTCCAAGTTTTAATATATTTTCGTATTTATATAACGATAGTTTTAGTGGCTGGATACGCAATAATCCGCACGCATGTTCAAAATTTAAATGATTCTGTCTAAAACGGTTCAAATATTATTATTTCTTATGAATAAATATACTATCTATTGTAGTATATGTAGATAATTGATAAAATTCATTACTGAAATATTAATATAATATTCGAATGTGTCATGAAAAGTTATTTAACGATCAATCATTCATATATCACAGATACCTACGTTGTTTAATAAATCGGCTCGATTTGACAGCACGTGCATGATGGTTAATCATATTTTGTACTTTCCGAAAAAAGGATAGCCCGTCCATTAACTGCTTTACATAATGTTTCACAGCCAATATGAAATCCCTAGAGCCAAATGTCAAATATGACACATAATAGTGAAAAAATCACTATGTTCGTTTAAACGACTTAATTAGTCGTACACACATAGTTCATTATGAAAAAACCCCGTAGTATAAAAAGTGTTATTAAAAAAAATATATATTTTTAAGACACTATAATAACTTAATCAATAGTTTTTACCAACTGTTAATGATCAACAATAAATATTATACGATAGAAATTATAAATATATTTTATTAATTACTTTTAGATATTTTATAAAATATAAGTGTTATACATATTTCACTTGAAATTCACTATCAACTAATTAGTGGTTCAAATATAATCCTGTTTAAGCAACGTCCATATAAATCATGAGGGAATTTGTACAACTACACCTAATAGTCAAACAATAATTTAATACAGGCCATAAAACCGGTAACCGGGTTTTCCCAAAAACCTGTTATAAATCACTTTTTTAAAAACCAAAAATCACTTCTCAATTTTTATTTTTAAATATAAAAATCGGTCATCGGTAAATGGTAACCGAAAATTATATTTTGGGGGTTTTAAATATACCGGTAATCGTTTTATGTCATTACCGGTAATTGTAACGGTACCTATAACCCATGTTGAAAGTAAGAAAAAAAACCGCTAAAGTGCAAAAAAAAAATTATTATTTATATATTATTTGTTTTTTATTATTTTTAATTAGTATTTTTATTTACAACATATTTATTTATTTTTAAAAAACCACTTTATATTTGTCAATACAAAGTATTCCATTTAGATGACATGAAAAATCTATATCTTCAAGAAATCGTGGAAATTTTATTGATTTACTCAATACGTTTAGTGATAGCAAAACATTAACAAAATTATCAGCTAGATATGGCCATTACATTTCACCTGAGTATCAGAACGCCTATATCAAAATATTAGCTCATTGTACTAGATTAAATATTATTAAAAGAATGGCCTATACTGGAGCTTATTCAATATTCGTAGATGACACTAAAGATGCCGGAAAAAAGAAATTATTATCGTTTATTATGAGGTTTGTTAACAATGAATTAAATATTTATGATAAAGCCATAAGTTGTTTTGATATGAAAAAATCCCCTTCGTAGATCCGCCATATTTTTATATGGCCCGGTAAAACTTCAAAATGGCCTACTTGATAACTCGCACACCTGAAAAAAAAACTGAAATGACGCCCCTGGTTAATTGACTCAAAAATATTGTTCTCTATCAATTTAATATTGGGTTTTTTAAATTTTAAATCACTTTAATATCATATTTTAATGGTTTTTCGTAAACATTGTTTTTACTACTAAAAATTTTTGACGTGACCACCTCTTAAATAATCATTAAAATGCAAATATATTTTTAAATATAATTCATGCTATAGTTATTATAAATTAAATAAGTCGTTTTAAACATTGTCAGTTATACAATAAATTATGTGACAAAAACGCGTATTGAATAGATTGGAATAACGACAAAGCAAAAAGAGATCGTATTTTGGCTACAAGACGATTTTCGCAGCTTATGCGGCCTTTCAGCTCTTTCAGTGTTTGATACTTTTATAAAAAAAAAAAAATATATTAATATAATATGATAGTAAACATATTTAAAATCTATTCACAAACTAAAGAATAAGATAGAAGTGCAAGAGAAAAAGCTTATCCAAGCACAATGCAATTCACTCTTATACACACAAAAGCGTTATACGCAAAACTAACAAGGCCATAAGAGCACAATGTATTTCCTCGAATAAATATCATATTCACACGTGTATATCAGCTGCTGTTATTACAATTCTTAAAATATTCCTTTATATTCTATACTCGCACAGGTCAAGTTTGTTTTTATACTTTTTTTTTTTTACCGACGTTATATTTTGTGATCAAATTATAATATAGGTATCCACAATCGTAAGAAAAACCGAAATACTAACCTAAACCTAAGATCGCTGCACCTGAGAATCAAAAGGATCCATATCTAATTTTTAATCTTCTCCAAGGAAGCAAAAAAGAAAAAACTAAAATCTTTTTACATTAATTTCAGTTTGAAGTTCGATAAGTTCTACAATTTTTTTTATTTATAACGGCAAATTGTATGCAAAAGAAAATAGAAGATGGAATTGTATATTACCTAACGCCTGTTAATCTACATAAATATAAGTTTTTCGTGTAACTTACTCAACTTATAAATAGTAATCAAAATTCTCTGCATCTGAATAAATCCGATCCAATACTCACGGGTGTAATTAAGTTCGACTTTATTTTTCAATATAGTCTTCTATAATATTAATTTATTATGTATATAATTAGCCTCATATTTTTCGTAAGTACCAATCTATGCACTTAATGGCGTTGAAATAAAATGATATGGAACAAAAACTCTATGAGAGATAATGTATTTATTTTTTAAAAAAACATCTTGGGTTCTGATTATTGTTAACTTCCGTACATTTAAAACTAATTAAATCCATACCCTAATGATTTTTTGACATTTTACCGTTACTATACGATTAATATAAATAATATGACCTTGTAATACGGCTATAACACGCACTGCCATACATTGAAAACCTATAATTTATTACGCGAATTCTCACCACTGATATTTCATGAACTATGATTTATGTTATATTCACTTAATGATGTAATGATGATGCCCTATAAACTCGAAAAACAAATATTTATAATCTGATACACTGGTTAAAATAATATCATTATATTTTCTATTGGAAGAATACAAGTCCACACAATTGTTGAACTTTTTTTAATCATTATTAATTTACGTCTTCGCAATATTGTGTGGGACGAGGACAAAATATCATGAGGAAAATTATTAAACTAATATTGAATTTTCATTAAAAATATTATAGTTTAATAAACTATAATAATATTAATATCGATTTAATTTGTTTTTTCATAAAAGGGGGCTACATTCCCGATTTGAAAAAAATTGGTTCCTTAATTACAACTACAGCTAGAATAACATTGTTCATTTAAAACGGTTTTTTTTAACAAATTTCCCGATTACACAACAATAAAAAATTATACTGACACAGAACTATTTTTATATAATGAAATTAAATATTATCAAATCATGATAATTTAATTTTTCACAAAAGTCTTAAGATTTTTCTAAACAGAATCCCTTAAAATCGTATATATGCCATTTCCCTTAAAATTTTACAAGAGTCATATTAAATTTTGTTTATGTTATATGCTCTACTTATTACATTTCAAACTTTTAAATCTGACATACCATAGAATTACAAAATAATTATAAGTATGTCAGCTATACAATAATTCTTACAAACTTAAAATTCTTGAAAAAGAATCAACATTCATTTTGAGCTATTATGCATCCTGTAAAACATTATATAGGATTTAATGAATATTTATTAATTTATAAATATATTATATAGCTATATTTTTTAGTCAATAAAATAAATCCAGCATAATTGTATCCTGGAAAATATTTATAATTTATATTCTTATATAACCAATTAAAAATCTTATAGGTAATACTCGTAGTTAAATATTTTATATTTACAAGAAGAAATTGAAATCATTAAAATTATAAAGTACAAATTTATGAAATTAAAAAATTATTCTGTGAAAGTGAAAAAAACTATAAGTAAATCTGGTTTTTACAATGTTTTATTGTCGTATTGTAATACAGTAAAACAATAACAGTTCAATTCTTTAATCTATATTAAATTTTGAGATTTTCTAAATTATATTCACTATAATATAATTAATTATTTATTGGTTATAAATTTATTCATATAAATCATATATCTATTCTTTGGTTATCTACATTAATATTATTTTTATCGTTCAGTGATAACGTTCAATTTTGACGTAATATATTACGTATTATTATTTTTATTATATGGTATTAAATATTAAATCAATTCAATAGTTTTAAATATTGACAACATTTAAAAAACATGTATCTAGTAATATTATTCTTAAAGTACTTATTTCTATAGTACTTATATCTAACTATGTCTCATATTATTAATAGAATATGTTGACCCTAATTAAAATGCATGAGTTTTTTATTTTGTCTATTTGGAGCAATGCAAAAATTCTTCAAGATATACCTAATAAGATCTATATTTATGGTCTAAACCATATACAACTTGACACATAATCATTTTATAATGGGATCATTTATGAATTTTATGAAAAAGGTAACACTACGATGTATACAACATGAGTGACCTATACAAAATATATAACATTCAAGAAACTAAATCACGACCAAAATATGTCAGCTCCCTATACATTTTGTTTTTTTATTATTTTTATTTTATTTAAATTATCTTGTATGTAAATTCTTTACATACACTGAATTATACATTACAAGTATAAATGTTAAATTATTATTAAAAAGTTCGAATTACTTTTTTTATTAAATGAATCTACTATTTTTTTAAATTAATATTTCAACACGGTAATGATTTAAAATGACTTAAATTTGGTGATCGACTTAATTTTGATGAAAGCGTAAGTGATTTTTCATACAATAACATATATTATACTATTCAATGTAATCGAAATCTATTTTTGTAGGATTTAAAGGACATCAAATAGATACAAAAATTCTTTCGCCTTCGCGTGTGGTTAAAAAAAAAAACGCAGATGGCTCCCAATAAGTATGTTGATAAGAAAAATATACAAATGTTTGGGTTACCGACAAAAATATATAAGAAATCAGTTTCTACAGAAAGATTGTATCACTTAAGTACATAAGCTGCTTTGTATTGTTTCTTTATCTTACATGATAAATATATTTTCAGAATAAAAACACAATATTTTTTCTATAGAAATGAAAATAGTTGATATAATTTTATTGATTTTATAAATAGTAAATCAATTAACCAAAGTATATTCAATTGGCCAAATGGATTAACACATACTTTTTTTTTTTAATTTGTGGATACGGTCGATTCTTAAAGAACTATATAACTCAAAAATACGACTTCATCTAACACTATATAACGTAATATATATATACTATATAGAGTGAAACCAATGATACCATTAAATGTATTCTAAGAATACTATTTAGCCAGCTATGAGCATTTCAAATATAAATGTGACATCATAATTTGTCCATCATCGTGTAAACTGTATACTATAGCATGTATAAGTATTACGAATCTCCATCTTTAAGAGCTTATATTACCTATAATTTTTAATTTAACGGTTTAAACTACATAAACATTTCTAAAATTCATAAATTTATCTTTAACTTAATATTAATAAATGTATTTATATGATCAGGTTTTAAATAAAATGTGAATTTTAATTTTTAGATTTTTTAATATAAAAATGACAAAAAAATAATATTATTACCATTATATATTACTTACCAAATACATTTGTGGATTATCATTATTAATTATTGATAAAATTGTTATTCTAAAACTCGAATTATATATTATATATTATGATAAGTACTTAAATATAGGTCACCTATCAAAATGTAGGAATACAATATTTTCATTTTTCTCAGTGGTGGATCGTGGGAGGGCGATTAAAACTTATTTGTTTTTGAAAAGCATAGAATATAATTATAATTATGTATCAACTTAAAAATTATTTATTACACCAAAATTAATAACATATACAGAAAAAAAAAATATAAATATAAACACTGTTTACAAAAACCGAAAATTATAAAATAATAAAACGTATACCTACGTTTTATACTCAAAATTTAACAGTCTACCTTTCATTTCACTAAACAGGTCTTCCAATTTGTTTTATGTAAATTTTCTGTTAATATAGTGCTGAATTTTTATCTACTATATTATAATAATATAACAAAAGAATAAATTAAATTAAATATAATAAATAAAATATATAGAAATGCGCACGAACACACAGTAAATACACGTCAACTTATTCCGTATTGTTCCGCAGTCCGCACACGCATGTCGGGCGATTAGTCGTACCTATCGCTCCTGCGGCCGTATTATTATCGAATTCCACCTCCTATGTTTTTGTGTTTTGATCGTATAGTTATGGCGGGCGATTGATAATGTCGCTCCAGCACCGAGCGCTGTTGCATACCGATAACAATATTTTTACACTCCGATTATCATTTTCATAACAATGGAAAACGATTTTTACATTCGATAATATTATTTTGAAAATGCATTACAATGAAATTTATATAAATAATTGTTAAAATCAATATCTAACTTGCCAATAAGTAATTATTGTTACAATTTTAGAGGGGGGGAGATCACCCCGTCACCCCAAATAAATAACCTAACCCGAATTTTTTTTATGAGCAAGTTGAAGATGCCAAATGTAAAAAAACTTATAACTGAACATTTACATAGTAGTACCCCATAACCATATATATATATTATCTGTAAGCTTTTAAATTACTTTTTCATAATAAAGAGCTTTTATATAACATAAACGCGGATATCTTTATCATCAGAACAGTCTCCGGCTCACAGAAGAAGTCGGACTGTTTCATAGTATAGACACTAATAATTAAACTTAGTAATTTAACAAACATGGCATTTAACATAATATAGGTAACTGACCATTATATTATTTCTTACGATAAAAATATTCTATGAAGGAATGTAAAATTATTATTATTATTTATATATAACTATTAAGTATTGTGAAAAAGGAACAATTTTGAAAGACATTTTTTTCTTGAAATATATATGACATCAATAATGGTAAAAATGCTTTAATTACGAGGAATAACCCGTTTAATTGCCTTCCTAGTTTATATGTTCCTTACGCGTTCATCGAAAATCAAAAAATGACATGTCCAAAAAGTACCATCATGTGCTCAAATTTTCTGCAGTAAAAGAGATGGATATACATGTAACGATTGGATCGAGTCTTCAGGTCTGATTAAATAATTGTTGACAGAAGACATAATAAAAATAATAAACGTCATTGTAAAATCGCAAAATCTCTCGCTCTGCTTAGAATCTAAAATTTACCTTTTATTTTCAACCCCCATACGAATCATATGAAAATATTTATTTTATAGTAATATTATTTAATTAAAGTTGAATTTATTAACATTAAAAATATTTATATAGGTGGTTAAAATTATTTAGTTAAGAATTACAGGCACTATAAGCACAATGATTGGGAGACGTAATATTTACATGATGTGGTATAGAAAGTACTTAAAAGTAGAAACATTATTACTACACATGTATATTTCATAGGCAAATAGCTGGAAAAATAATAATTGTAGAAATTTTTTTAAGGTATTTTTATTTTTATTTAATTTAGTAACATAATTTTATACAATAAAAATACCGGTTTTTTAGTTGTATGGTCCTTGAATTATTGAAATGAATTATAATATTAGAGAATTATATATAATATATATTTATGAAATTATTTAAATTAGTTAATATTTGAATATTTTGTGCTATGTAATTTTACATTTATTTAAAGCATAGATCGTATTAACACTATATAGTATATTCTATTTATTTAAGTATATATATATCAATATTTCGTTATATTATACATCACTATTTGTAATAATTGTAAATAATGGTTCATAAATAACATTATCTTAAGTATATAAACAGAGCTGGATTTATGGGGAGAAGCAGCGGGGCCATGGCTCCAGGGCCACTACAAAATGGACCCCCACTATTTTAGAAAAATAGATAATGAGATAACTTGAGATTTTTTTTTCTTATTTTTGAAATGGTTTTTGTTTTTTTGTGGCCCTTGCCGAACTTTTGGCCCCCAAACTATAAATCTGGCTCTGTGTTTAAATATTGAATAAATTCAGAGCAATAAACATTAATATATTTCATAAAACAATTTTAATAAGATACAAATACAGTTTAAATAATATTAAAATAAATACAAAATATTTTGGTTAAATTGAAAATTGTTTATACTTTTACATAAAAATAATATTTTATTCAATTACAAATTAAAAAAAAAAATTTGTTTTTAGAAAATGAGAAAAAGTTCAAAAACTATTAATTAAAAATGAAAATATTACATAATTACATACATTTTTAGGTATGTAATTCGATAACATGTTAAATATATAAATTTTATCAATTGTATTTATTTAAATAAACTTATTTAAATTTAAATAATTTAACAATTTGATAAATCATGCAAATATTCTTATTATTTTAACAACAGAGTTGAAGATAATTTCATAACATTCTATTTTAATATATAGAATGAAGAATAAAGTGGTTTTTATTTAAGTAATTCAATTATTTATTATGAAATATTATAAAACGTCTGTGACCAATAATTCCAAAAAATGAATTAGTTTTCCCTATTCATATAACCATGCAATAGACAAATATACTTGGTATAATAGGAAGGTATTTATTTTGACAAATCTTGTTATTTCCCAATCAACTAAAGCTTATTTAAAAGTAGATACGCTCTTTGATACAAAATGAATTCATTTAATTGAATTTATTTCACTGTAAAACCATAGAAGCAATTACAAAAACCATTCAATAAGTGATATTTAAAAAAAAGATCTTACGTTCTATATAGTTTGTTCATTCAAACCAAATACAAATACTATTATTTCTTCCACTATTTGAATAATATGCAAAAGAATATCAATACATAAAAAGTATATATTTTTTAAACATATAATAAATGAATTGATTAGAATAAAATTTTATAAATGCAATAATTAAATTCATATTTAGTTTATATTTTTTCCAAAGAAAATACAACGAAACAAAAAAAATCCATCGATAATTTCATTTCTCGTATAAATATAAAAACTGAGACAATAATAATGGTTATTTTTATTTTTCTCACTTAAATTCAATTTTTTATTTTAGATTGTGAGCAGAGCGAGGGAGTTAGTGATTTTACAATTACGTTTATATTTTTTTTCTATGAGCTACACTTTAAACAAACTTTATCCAAATATGGAGACATATTTTTAATGACGTTTTTTTTTTTTACTTTTCCAATACATTTTAAATGCTTAAAAAAATGATGTAAAAACGGTAAAAACACGATTTGGTTAAACTCAAATTTTATCATTTCTTCGTATTTCCGACAACATTGATTGTTCAATCTTTACACTGAATATGTACTATATTGACCGTGATATAATTTTCAAGATAATTTTGGGTTTGAAGGCCTAAAGTTGTAATACAAGAATAAATTTACGTTACTCTAAATATATTTAAAAAATTTTGGAAATTATTGTTTAGTAAAATTTTACAAAAGTAACATATCGTACAATTTAACCAAACCCAAATCAGAAATATCGGAAACAATATTTTATTAGGTATTAAAGTATTTATATTCATTTAATCATATAGATTAATTTTAATAACATAAATTAATTTTTTTTGCTTTTAAAACAAACAAAATTAAATTAATAACTTTATATTTTATAAATGAAAGTATTTTGAAATAAATCTACTTTAAAGGGCATCCTTTATCGATTAATTTTTTTATTTTTTCTGTAGTAAAATACACTAATTTCAAAACTATAACGAGAAAAACTCAGTCATATTTCTTTTTTAAGTTGATGATTTAAAATTTGGGAATTAGGCATATTTAGGTACAATATACGCTGCTCGCTATCTGACTCGCATAGTAAAGATACATTTCAATTTTTTTTTTCCCGAACGTTTAAATTTCAACATAATTTTTAAGGCACAATTTGTAGGTCAGATTTTACTTCAAAGTTCACCTACTCACCATTTATTTTGTGCCCGGGTTATACAAGGTAGTCGAACCACATTGTTCTAATATTTTTGGTTATTATTTCTTTGTATTTTAATTTTAAAACTTATTCTTTTAATTATATATGTTATAAATACTTAATAATGATTATTTTTTGTATGATTAATTTAAAATATTTAATCAACGATTGTACTATAGAGTTGATACAGTATCCCGACTTGGTACAAAGGAGAACCCGCAACGCAATAGATAGTGTATAGCAGTGATCTGGTATCAATTTGTTTTCTTAATTATAAATAAATATTAATTATTTAATAATTAGTAAAGCAACCCTCAATCACATTTATTTAAACCACTGTCAGTGTCCCACATCTATTTTGTTTTAAGAAAAAAGGTGTAAACAAAATATACTGCAGTGAATACTAAATGTACAATTGACAGTTATAGTTATATTAGTTATATTTGTTACGCCTACCAATTGTAAATAAATGGTGTTTATTTAACAATTAGTTAATTGACACTCAATCACATTTATTCTAACCACTGTGAGGGTTAGTGTTTTTTGAAAAAAAAAAAAAAGGTGGAAAGAAAATGTACTGCAGTGCATAATGAATATAATATAATTGACAGTTATAGTTATATTATGCCTACCTGTGTAAATAAATATAATGTACTTAACAATCAGTAAACTGACACTTAATCACATGTATTGCATACGTTTACACTTACGGTATAAATAAACTCAAAACCTGAATATACAATAACTGGCGGTAATATAGTCATTTTTTCCACCGAAGCTCTCTCAGAATAGTTTTTTCGAATGCAATACATACACCGAAAATATCCTGTCTGATGTGTTTCCGCCCTACCGATATCTCACGAAACACCCGACACTACTCGAAGTTTCTTTTACGTAAATATAAATTTAAACATTAATTCTAATAATTTGATTATTATGTTAAATTATTAGCTATTTATTATGCATTTTCGGTTTATTATGTCGATTTTGTTGACGAAAAATCATAGTATTTATATAGTTTGAACGAAATTGATACACATAAATACAGGAAAACCGATTTATTGATTATTTTTAAATTATCATTAAATAATAAACAATGTAAAAACTATACATTTTATATTTTAGTAAACTTAAATTAATTTGTTACATTGTTACAGAATATGATACATAAGACAATATATGTACTTTTTTTACAATCGTATTATCGTATAAATCATATTTCTAATACCATGTAAGTATCATTCTAGATACCTATATAAATATATGATAATTCAACTTTTAAAAAAAGGTTATTAAATGCAAATGTATTGCTTTTCTTTAACATAATGTAAGTTTATATAACACAAAACATTTTTAACATTATATTTTTTCAATAATACCACACTGCACAACTTTTGGGAAAAAGTACAATTTATATAAGTTATTAAAAAAATCAAAAGTATTTAGTATTGAGTAAATTCTTTCATGGAGTTTTAATAAATAATAAGTTCTGATTGCTTAAATATGAATGCGAAATACAAATATTGACTGGTTCAAGGATTCTTAAGTTTCGTTTAAAATTATCTTATTATTATTATTATTTAATATGTTATGAATAAGTAGGTATTCAATTTCTTTGTGAAGATAAAAAAAAGTGTTTCATGTTTGTATACTACAGTCTTGTACTATATAGATAGTAATAAAATGCTGAATTAAAATAACAATATATAAAATACAAATTTAATAAAAAGTATTTATTTTTCTATAATATACTTATTAAATACCTACCATTCTATATAAATTGAAATGGGGATAATAAAAGTATAATATTTATCTAGGTTTTCGTAGTGCAAGTTTCAAAATCTTAATATTATATCAATTAATAATAAGTAGGTACGCATAAATGGATCTTATACCAATATTCATACTGCTTATACAAATAATCACTAATTAAAAACCTGACGATATATTATGAGATTTTAGATAACCAGGGGCGTATACAAGAGAAGTGTGGGGGTCATATTCCCCGTAATCTTATTTTTAGCTTCTTGAAGAATCAATAGAGTATTGGTATTAAACGCAAAGAAGAAAAAAAATTGAGCATTTAATATCATATTTCTCTAAAAATATAAATCTAACTATAATCTAGCCTACAGTAACTAAATCATAATGTTTTGTACTATCTAAATATATTTTTGGAAAAATTTAAAAGCACGATTTAAATTTTTAATTCCTTTAAACTAGGATTCTTCGTGTGTACTAAATCTGAAATCAAAAAATTTAGATTTTGATCTAGACATACTTAACAGTTGGTCGGATTACAAATTAAGTAATACTTTTTTTGATTGAACTCACTAAAATGAATGAATTGGTGTAGGCTTGGCGTTTATAAATTTAAGATGTTTAATATATTACATCAAAATTTGTCCGAATTTCATTATCATACTGACTGAAATATTTCTAGACATTTAACCGATTGATTTATTTAAGAAAAATTTTAAAATGTTTTAATACATTTCAAAAATAATTTTGAAATAATCCCAGTTCAGTACCAATTTTTATTGTTCTATAATCATAATATTTATTTAAAAAATAACATACACTATATTATAGTTTATACATATTAAAAACAAAACAAGTATTTATTTTGGTTAGATTAGTCGTTTTAGAGTATAACTCTAATATACGTAGAGTGTAACACCTATTATAAAATTTGTAATTTGACGTAGACGATTTACAGTTATTTCCTTAATATTTAGATTATTATATATGGAATAAAAAAATTGATTATCTGATATCACTGTAAGTTTATATAATAATAAACTATAATTATAGTTTAATAATTAAAATATAATTTAGATAATAAGTTTGTTTCGATCGTTTATAAATCCTTAGTATTTAATTTAGTTCTAAAATAATTTTTAATACCTACAATATTTTTTGGGAACACATATTTTTACCACTGAAAATAATTGATAGATGTGGTGATAGATATATTTTCCTAAATTAATATTTAATAGTCTTCTATGTTTTCAATATATTGATTGTACAGATTTATCGATATTTATGTAGGTATGTGTAAAAATATGTTGCATATGGTACAATACACCTATATATATAGTAATACCGTCCACCGAAGCTCTAATATTTCTAATATAACTTGGTATGTCCTTAGTCATAGTATATAGGTACACAAGTGCACAATTATTATAACCTACATCACGTGCACAACAAATATCTAAAAATAACCAATTTATTATTATTATTATTATATTAATTTACATAAAATACCAAGGATAATAGCGTATATAAAGACACAAATGTTAGGTACCTACTGAGAAAAATATTAAGTCCAATGATTTGCAGTATTAAGAAAACATGTGTATGAAACAAAAATAAAAAATACCTAGAGTTAAAATAACTTATAAAATGTAAAACAATATTTTAGTCTGATTTTTGCAAAATAATAATAACCAAATACTTTAGTTATTTAGTAAAATAAAATAAAGGATTTTGTACATACAATATTGAGCGATAGTAATAGGGGCCATATTTAATTACCTATACGTAAAACCCTTGAAAATCTGGCATGTGGCATCTTCATAAGGCAGTTGAGTTCCATTTAATGAAAATCAATATTCAAGTAGTCTGTACTCTATAGTTTTAGAGAAAAAAATCTATATATATATATATATAAATTTTTCTATAGGAGAGTTATATTGTATCTTTATGTCATTTCTCTCTCTTAAAAAATAAAAATGAAAATGATGTTGAATATAAGTTAAAATTAATTTTCACTAATCAATATCTCCTTCTTTTATGAATTTTTAAATATACCACTATTGAACTAAAATATACCATTTAATTAAATATTACAGTAATTAAGAAATTTTAAAAGTTGTCCTTAATTTTCCAACGAAAAACTTTTTAGTTTTAATTTGATTATTTGGCAGAATATGTTGTAACATTACGATAAATTGTAAAGTTTTAGGTATTGAAACTCGAAATTATATACACAAAGATAATGAAACCATATCATAAATTCACAACTATGCATAAATTATCTAGAAAATCTCGACTAATATTTTATTTACGAATACTGTAAACAGTATAAACAAAATTCCGCTGAAAATGTTTTTCTTGAAACAATAATTTTAAGTTGATTACAAATTCATAATAATAATAAAATATATTAAAATAGATATACTGACTTCACTCAGATAAGTGTCAGAAAATCTTCCTTACTCGACTTTTTCATAATTTAACTATCTTCATAAAAAAATTTTCAGTATGTTCTTTCGTCTTAGGATAGCTTATCATATGTTTAGGATTTACATGCTACATAAGTATATACATAAATTTACACATTTTATAATTTAGAATATTGTACCTATTTCATTATGTATAATTATTATTTTAAATGTTAAAATTGTTTAAAATTATACAGCTAATTTTATTTATAACAATATTTTTGTTACTATTGTCTTGACTAATTGGTAAATATCAATTTTTATATGTACCTAATGAAATTTTTAACAATAATTGTTTTCATTTATTTATTTATTTTTTTTTTTTTTGATTACCTAATTTATTAATTATGGTATTAGAATTTTAATTTTGTGTTATATTATATTACTATAAAACATTCGCACGGATTATAATAAATAATCAGCATATTTTATTTGCTTAATTTCTATTTAAAAAAAAAAAAACAATTATATTTTAATACATTACTTAACTATATATATATATAAATTATTAATTACATAAATATTATAATTTATAAGAATTAGTTAATTCATTAAATATTAATTACCTATATGTATTTGTGTAAGTATCTTTTTTTTTGAGAGAGAGGAAGAAATTATTTCTATATGTAGGTATTAAAATTATTATCGTATAAATTAAAAATTTAAATTGAGAAATAATTAAATATTTATAATCCTATTTACACCGAAAAGGATATTTAAAAGTTTGTTGAATTGGGATAGGAATAATATAAAATTATTAATTTTAATATACCGATATTTATATTAATAATTCTTATACACTTTTAAAGTACATTTAAAACCAAATAGTTTTATGCCAAACTCAATAAACAATGTTTTAATAACAATAACATTTCCAAATTAAATGAATTAAAAAATAATACAATACAAGGACACTAAAAAATAAATGTAAATAAAATATTCCACTTTTTTTTTTTTAATAATAATATAATAATATACGACTGCCTTATGGTTTAGTATCTCGTGACATAAAATAATTTAAAGACATTGTACATTTAGCAATATTATTCAATAATGTAATGTAAATATAAATATACAAAAATACAAAAAAATCAATAAAAGTTGAACTTATAGATATACTTATATAACTTATAGAAATTTCGACTAATTTTTGATATACATTGCATCTATTGGTAATTGTTAATATAAATAATATTTAAAATATAAAAATTACTAATAATTTATATTAGTATATGAAGGCGCAGTCAAGCTTGATATTACATTAATAAGTTTTTAGATGTTAATCAAAAAAAAAAGTAAGGAAGAAAATACTATATTATGTAAGTACCAAATCAGAATGATGGGTATTAAGTACATAAAGTTATCATAACCCACGTTGAATTTGTAATATGAAGTTTTTTTTTTTATAATTATAACCCAAAGCTACTTTTTGTCATTTATTTCCAGTCTATTAATTTGTATAGTTAAATTTTAAATTTTAAGTGAAGAGTATAGTTATTGAATTTATAATACAGTGAAATACAGAGTGAAAACTGTAATGATTTAATGTAATTAAATTTGATAGTAAAATATATTAACATACATAAATACTAACGTTATTATATTTATATTTCACTGTATTATTATTAAGTATCAATAAGCGGTTACACTTTTAAACATAAGAAGTCAAATTTTATTAATTATTTTGTTACAAAATTTTTAAATAGCATTACAAATTATCCTCTGTTTGTATCATATTACCAATTCTGATGGCATGATACAAAATGCAAGTTTAATTAACATTTTTCGCAAAACTATTGGTTTTTTAAAATTAATCTTCTTATTAAAATAACGCATATTATGTTGTATCGTTAAAAATATATATCATTACATTTTCAGAAATAGGTATTTATCTAGTTAAAAATTAAAGATTAATAATTAATTATTAATTATTATTATATAATTATAATTGCTTACAATTAATTATTCCAATTAAAATATTCTATAATTTAATGTTCTTCAATATAGCAATGTTTAAATACGAGTTTTCAAAAAAACCATTTGATACCGTGTATTGAATATTTTTTGAAAAAAGATTATTTCATAAAATAAATATGAACGAATTATACTTTTTACTACCTGTGTATTTCTTTACAATATTTACGAAATTGATAGTGTTGTTAATGTTAAGAATATTCGAATGTGAATTTTCAAATTTTCGAGAAGAAGAAAATGTGTGCGCGGTGTATAAATATTTCCAATGTTTTTGTTCACGAATTGTCGAAATGTATTTCAAATACTTCTATATATATGTGAACATAACTATAATGTATTCACGATTGCTGATTTTTTTTTTTCAGTTCGCATTTGGTAGTGTATTTTTACCCGACACTATCTATAGTAATACTATACAATCAATATGGTCTAGGCACATTACATATTATATAAATTCTATATTTAAACAGCGTATTAGTGAAATATTGTGTTCGTTTGACCGTGTCACCTACCGAGTTACTACTACGTTACTACCGAGCACGATCAGTGCTTTCGAAAACCGAAAATCAGTAGGTATTATAATATACGATGTATAATGGTATACGTACCGTAGATTTCGAATTCGGGAATCGGACGTGGGCTATCTGAAAACGGATTCACTCCAAAAAAAAACGCGAAAATATTATTATCGTCTGGGCGGGACGTCCAAACGAAACCCCGTGCGAATTTCCCACGCGTAAATATACCGTAAAATAATAATAATAATGTATATTGTATACTCGACACTACTCGGCGGATGTCGTTCGCGACCGTATCGTAACGCTGTTCGAACGGCGACTGATCGCGTCGGCGACTGGCCGAATCGCGTTTGCACCCTTGGGCGGCACACGCGGCCGGTATTCGCCGGCGCCCCCGCGACGACGGCACGTCCTAGAGAGGTGGCCGCCAATGCCGTTCCTTTTTTCCGGACCACCGCCGCGTCGCCGGAGGACTCGTCAGAAATGACATTTTGACGCGCCAACGTCACGACGGATCGGAAAGAAAAAAACGTCCACAACATGGTTTTGTTAATATCGCGTGTTATTCGGTCCCGCGCCCGGTAAGAAAATATGTATTACCGCTATCCAGTCGACCGTCTCTTATCAATTTTTTACTACGTAGGTAGACTGCGGTTATTGCAGCGGGCCGCAAATACAGCTGCGGTGGTTCTCAGCCGTTCCTAGTCCGCTTTCGGCCGCACAAGATGCCTGAAAATAAACCGCCCCGCGTATATTTTTCAATAATATACTTTATATACGCATTTTATTTATTATTATTGTTGTTATTTTTGTATTAACGTAAAAAAAAAAACACTATATTTTTAAAAAACTAAAGACCAAGTTTTTGTAAAATGTTTAAAAGAACCGAAAAACCCGATATTGATGGGGACAAAAAAAAAAAAACAAAAAAACAAAAAAAACTAATAAATAAAATATTCATTTGAAACGACATTTTTAATACGTCGTATTAGGTTTAAAATTATAATCAATATAATATTAATATATTATAGGCAATTAATGTTATCTAATGCATAGAAATTATATAGTCTGGTACTTTTATATTATATAGTATGAAATAATTACGTACCGACGATTTTCTTTAACGTTAAATATTTAATTACCTTTATCATTATTTAGTATTTAAAATTGTATCAAATAAAAATTAAAACATAATTATGGCAAACGTTTGGATAAATTAAACATTTTTGATAGCATTTAGTTGGGAAAGGGGGGGGGGTGCTCATTTTGCTGACATATTACTCCAAAAAATTTAATGAGCGTAAAAAAAAGATCCAATACTTTCTAATTCATTTGTCGACTGAACTTCCAAATTTTACTCACTTATACCGAAAATGCATTTTTTTCCTGCTGAGTCATCGAATGTACCGACTTATTTTCACGAATAGAGGTATTATCCGTCCTTTCCTTTCCTGCAAAATTGTCTACCAGAATCATATCGTAAACGATTTATTTGCGTTACGCAGTATTTTTGTACTTTGGGTGAGTAGTATTTGGTCTTTAGTGTGTATAAATATGTTCGGCTTTATAATTATGGTATGTAGTGTGTATCCTCGCGCGCACACGCACAGGCACATGTCGACAAATACGGCTACCGTATTTGAAAATCCACGAAATCCCATTTCCAACATGCCGATTGACTTAATATTGCGATAAGTATTCGGAAAACCAATCTTAATTTATCGTGAAATCTACTTTAGAAGGACTTTCCCACTTTTGTTTATTTTTTTTACTTGATTTTCACAAAACTTTAACATTTTTGAATGTTCGAAAATATTAACATAATGTAGGGGGACTTAGAGAGAAAAAATCGAAAATGTAGAATAGTTGATCTAAAGTAGACTATAAGGAAAATTCAGACCAGTTTTTAGAATTCGTATTGCAACATTAAATCCATCGGTATGCTGGTAATAGAAACGATCAAAGTTGCTATGTTACGTGTTTAATAGATAATCCCTGTTTATAATCTCCTTAAATAATTTTTTTATGCCTTTCATTTGTTCTGAATAAACATAATTTGACCACATAAAATCATAGGCGTGACTTTCTCTTAATAGTGTTAAAACAAAGTTGAGACTAGGTTTATTTAACATTTTAAATATAAATTTGTATAGATTATAGGTACTTATTATAATACCTAATATTTACATTTTAGTTTTAAAAGCAATAACTTCTAAGACTATAAATTGTATTACATAGGAACTGAGACAAAAAAATATTTTAGTTTTTCTATAAAAAACTAAAAGTTTTATAAAGTTTTGAATATTGCATAACTTCAAAGTAGCATTAAAAGTAAGAATATTCATGTTCTTAGGTTCTTTATTTTCCGAATTAACTTATAAAAAATCAATTGTATCCAACGTAACTATATATTTTTTTTGTACAATTGTATGTTTTTTTTTGTAGTTATTTTTACTCATAATTGAACGAGACTCGAAAATTTGCAGGCACATCTACCCCAAACCATTTATACTTACCTACATTAAAAATAGTAAATCGTCAAACAATCAAAACATAACTCAGATTATAATATTACTGCATATAATAATAATTAATTATTAAGATATTTATATATCGTATACTGTCAAAACAATAAACTTGTTTTTTTTTTTAAATATTTTTCATTTATACCTGACAATGAAATAATTTTATTTCGATTAAATTTATGATTTCACTAACAAAAATCATAAATCCATAGATATAGGATTTCATCTTGGATGCATTTTAGTTTTAATACATATATACATTTTCAAACTTAGAAAAATGCAATGTACTTCGTTTACCAATTAAATTATTCAGGTAATGTATATTAATTTATCAATTAAAACTTAATAGCTAAATAAATAAGTGTTAAGATAATTCTAGAACTCTCACCTGGGTTAATAATATTTCGGTTAAAGTTTTCGGGAAATGGATAATAAGACCGGAGCGATAATTAGGCCGACCGGTCTAAATGTCCCCTATTTTTTTTTTTTTTGAGTTCGGTGTGATTGTCCCAAATGATGTCTTGTTGTCCCTATCAGGATGACAATAAGACCAGAGAGGACATTTAAACCGGAGATGACAAGAAGAACTTAAATGGGACAATTAGACCGGGTGTAAAAATGTTTATGTGACATATAGATCACAAAATTGGACAATAAGACAACGACAGTTTCTATTAATTGGTAAGTTTTTAGTATATATAATATAAGAAAAATGTATATTTTGTTAATAATTGATTAATTAAAATGAACGACCATAAATTTTTTCATTTTTTTTTTTTTTTTTGAAGAACTTGTTCTTTTTAAATATATTTGAACGTGAACGTGAACGAATTCAATTTATAAGTGAACGTTCCAAACACTGTATTATACCAAATTAAATAATTAATTAATTGTGTTATTTAATTATATTATAATATTCCCTCTCAGTACTTTATGAACTGTTATTAATTATTATAATTTCATAAACTGACTAAACAAATTTTGATGATACTGTGATATCTTAATAAAAATATAATATATTTTATATAATAAAACTAATACAATCTGGCCATCCGCTATGTATTCATCATTATCTACCAATGAATTTTATTGGTGCGATAATAAAGTATTATCCGATAACTGAAAAATCTAATTTGCTTGTTGTCTGTTTTAGTTTTTGTAATCCTTCTATTGTACTATTGTAGTAATTTACACTTATTATTATGAATAATAATTATAGCGGAAATAATACCTATGGCAACGAGATGGCTGCCAAAATATCTAGCTTTCGGGTAGAAAACCCCTATTAAATTTACTAGTTAAGAGAACAGTTATCTGATGTATCGGTGAAATAGTCGTTCCAGTAGAAAATAATACATAATTTTGATAAAATTAAAAAATTAAAATAGACTTAGGTAATGCCTAATGAAAATAATATAATTATATTGCTTGTTAAAATGCATTTATTTATTTACAAAAGCTTATTATGCGTACTATTATGTGTATAATTTATATTGGTATTATTAGTTTATGGTAATATATTCATTTTTGAGTCTAGAAAGTTTCTAAAAATATACCCTTCCCCCCTAAAACTACGGTCAAAATACGTGCCTGTAAGGGCTGCATATTACCCCAACCCCGCGAAATATTTTAAAATAGACAATTATTTATGAATTTATGCATGTAATGTTGTGTATGTAATTTATTTATGGACAGGAATCCGTTTCGTTAGGTACTCATTCATTTGATTTTAAAAATAAAATTCGTTCCATTTCTTGTTCTTTTAAAAATAAAAGGAATCTATTCCATTCCTCGTTCTTAAAAAATATAATTTTTACGCCCTTGCTTTCACTAAAAAAAAATATTTCATTTATTGATTATGGTACTGGTGTTATTCAACTTTAAACTAACTTTATTCTATACATAATATAATAATAATATAAATTATAATAAACATAATCGATATTAGTGAAAAAATTTGTTATATATCATTGATTTTGTCTAATTTCAAATTAAAAAATTATTTATAAAAATCTCAAATTATATTAAAATATAATATTTCGTCAGTCATATAGTCGATACAATAGACAATTATCGAAAAACATGCTATCAGATGCGAAATCCCAAGCAATCAATCGAACAGTACGATTACCCGTACCAGCAAAAGGAGTCCTAGCAGGAAGCTCCTATAAGATCTTATAGATATAATAAAATATTTAAATATAAGAATTCTATTTGACACAATGTGGAAATATAAATCAAATCTACATAAACATTAAATATTACATATTAATTTACATAAACATGAAACATAAAATTTAAAAAAAAATTATCAATTTTATAAGAAGATTTTTATAGGCATAACATCAGTTATTACTTGTAATATTGAAAAAATACTACAGTAAAACACATAATTTTGTTTACATTATTGTGTCAAAATTTGGTTTTTTCAATAAAACTACAGGCCGAGAACAATTTTTTTCGCAAAAAAGTTTTGTTAACAAATATCGTGATTGCACAATAATAAAAAGTGGTACTCACAAAGATCTAAGGCTTAAAACCTCTTCTGAAAATTTAATTCTGGGTTCAAATCTGTTTAGGGTTTTGGTAAGCTTTCAGTTCTACTATTAGTATTTTTAATTTTGGTTCCAAGCCCTGTTTACAGTACCCAATTAAGAAATATTTAACGTTGTACGTCCAAAACGATAGTTAATTAATTATCGTAGTAAGAAATTTGATGTAGTTACCGGGTCCGGAATATTATTTTTACAATACACTGCTGTTCTAATAAAGACGTCACATAAGGAAATGGTTTAAAACAAACTTTGTCACGATAAGAATCATACGGATTTAAAAAGCAATTATTTAAATTATTTTAATATTTTAAAAAGTTTTGAACCATATTTTTGTCTATTTTAATAATCCAACTTTAAAAATTTTAATTGAGGTCTAAATTTCTACACCAGTCTAACTGTTGTCACCTTGCCGGTCTAAATTTCCCTAAAAACTAGCTCTACAGGCTTGTCCCCTTCACAGTCTTGTTTTCACCATTGGTCTATTTGTCCCTCCGGCCATATTGTCATCTTGCCATAAGATATATAAATATCTTAATAATTAATTATTATTATATGCATTTAAATTATAATCTGAGTAATGTCTTGATTGTTTAACGATTTATTATTTTTAATGTAGGTCAGTACTCGTATAAATGGTTTGGGGTAAAAGTGCCTGCAAATTTTCGAGTCTCGTTCAATTATGAATAAAAATAACTACAAAAAAAAAAACTATACAATTGTACAAAAATATATAGTTACGTTGGATACAATTGATTTTTTATAAGTTAATTCGGAAAATAAAGAACCTAAGAACATGAATATTCTTATTTTTAACGCTACATTGAAGTTATGCAATATTCAAAACTTTGTAAAACTTTTGGCTTTTTATAAGAAAGTTAAAATATTTTTTGTCTCAGTTTCTATGCAATAAAATTTGTAGTTTTAGAAGTTATTGCTTTTAAAACTAAAATGTAAACATTAGGTATTATAATACGAGTAAATAAGTACCTATAATCTATACATACTCATATTTAAAATCTTAAATAAACCTAGTCTCAACTTTGCTTTAACACTATTAAGAGAAAATCATACCAATAATTTTTGTGGTAAAAATATGTTCATTTAAAACAAATGAAAGGCATAAAAAAATTATTATTAAGGAGATTATAAACAGGGATTATCTATTAAACACGTAACATAGCAACTTAGATCGTTTCTATTACCAGCATACCGATGGATTTAGTGATGCGATATGAATTCTAAAAACTGGTCTGAATATTCCGTAAAGTCTACTTCAGATCAATTATTCCACAGTTGCGATTTTGTCTACTTTAAGTCCCCCTAAATTTAGTTAATATTTACGAACATTCAAAAATGTTAAAAGTTTTGTGAAAAACAAGTAAAAAAAATAAACAAAAGTGGGAAAGTCCTTCTAAGGTAGATTTCACGACAAAATCAGATTGGTTTTCAGAATACTTATCGCAATATTAGGTCAATCACCATGTTGGAAATGGGATTTCGTGGCTTTTCAAATAGGATAGCCGTATTTATTGACATGTGGCTGTGCGTGTGCGTACAAGGATACACACTACACACCATCATTATAAAGCCGAACATATTTATACACACTAAAGACCAAATACTACTCCCACAAAGTACAAAAATACTGCGTAAAGCGAATAAATCAAATAATTGTCTATACACAATTCCTTAATAAATTACCGTTTCCAATATCCTCGAGAGATAAATTACATATAATAATAAAAATCTAAAGTTATTTTATCGTACATAAAAGGAAAAATATTTTGTTAAAAAACTTTATTTAAAAATATATACAGGTGTTTTTATAAAAATTTAATAAACAAAAATCCAATATTAAATTTAATATATTATAGAAAATAAACTGTGGTTTATCGTGTATACCTATATCTATTTGTTTATACTTTTGAATTTTATTCAGTAATAAAAATGTTGCAAAATATTTGGGAAACAAAATAGGTCATCAAATAAATTGGATATTGACTTTTATAGTGAATCGTTTCATACCTTTTTTACGAACATCTAAATATATAAAATTGAGAATTTTTGAATTAATCCTAAAGTTATTACTTGTAAGATAGTATTTATATGAGTATATATAATAGAGTAAAAATAATTTAAGTTTACCTTTAGACTTTTGTTACACCTACTTGAAAGAGATAGAATCTTTATTTAAATCTATATATATATAGTCATGTTTTATTTCTATTATAAAATAGTACTTACTAACTTTGAACAGCCTAAATAATTTGATTATTTAAACCAATCACATATTCTAGACCGTCTCGAGTACAGTTTTTATTGACGTTAGAAAATGGTAAAAAGTGTTTCAAAGTATTTGCTATAATATCGTCCAATAATATTTGTGAACTAATATCATTACCATTATATACAAGTATTTAAAAATAAAGTTTTATGAAATAAGTAAAGAAAAATCATAAGAAATTAAAAAATAAACATTACCATTTAATTAGTTATTTGTCAATTAGGTAGTTGAAAATTCTCACCCAGTTAAAGTGCTATAGGTTTTTTTTTGTTTTGGACATTTGTAAAAGAAAAAATTTAGAAATGTCTTTAATTAAAAAATAAAAATAAATTTAAAACCAAAAAAATTTTTCCATTTTTAATAAATTTGCAGTGTCTACCCACTACTCGTGACATTCATTATAGATACACTCTGTACCTATACATTTGGATAAAAATTTCATTAATTTAAGTTTAAAGTAATTTAATTTAATTTAGTAGGTAGCAGTATTAATGATCTTATTAAATATTAATACTGTACACCGATAGCAGGTATAAAAATAATACTGGTCAAGTATACATCCTCCGTTTTTTTTTTTTAATTCCTACTAAATTTCACTAAAACTTTTCGGTTTTTAGTCCTCAATCGTAGCGAATTATCCTTTTGTCGAACATTAGACTTTGAAAACAGAATTTAATATATCGACAAATTTACTTTTAATCGATTTTTTCACCTTCTTCAATTTTTACATCCGATATTTTAATATTTGTTCAACGAATTTTTAGTAAGTTTTAATTTAATAAAACAATTTTAAGAAATAAACAAAAGAAAACTATGAAAAACTGGATTTAAAGTATGAATCGTTAATAAATACAAATGAGTTTTCAAAATATTTATCTGACCACTAAATCAAGGGCCAAAATTTAAAAATTATATCTTTATGTGTAAAACCCGTTGCAGACTGCCGCCTTAATATTTACTATTGGCACCAGGAACAAAAGTTTTCAATTTTATTATACCAGTTAATATTGTAGTAGGTACCTATCTATTTTATCTCAGATCACTGATCATGAGGATTGTGAAAAGTGGTTCGATTCCCCGTACATTATTATTATTCCCCCGTAGCTATTACCATTGATTATAATAATTACTATTATTACTATTATTAGTACGTAATAGGTATAATCAATACTATTACCAATATTTTTGCTTATGTTAAAGACAATTAACAATACTATTATATCATACACGAAAACGCTTTCTAGTTGTAATAAATTATCAAATAATAGTTTTCAATATACTTCAATATAACTCTACGTATCCAGTCCATTTAATTATATTTTATTTTAAATATAAAAAATATCTACATAATTTAGCCTTTCAGAATATTTATTGTATTTTAGACGATCACACATTTTGTTGTCTTTGTAGTTTCAATTTCTAGTTATTTACATACACACCGTTTTATCCGTTCGTAGAATTTTTATATAACACTATCGCTCACAAATTTTGTTATTGAAAACCTTTGCATCTAAATAATAATGATTATTCTCCAGCAAATAGCTCTTTAATATTTTTATTCTATGAAAACTTGCAATGATTTCCATGAATTTCAAGCATAGATTTTAAATTTACCCGGTTTCATATATTATATATATATATATTTTTTTTTTTAATTACTTTTACTAGTATGCATGTATAATGTTTTTTGTACTATTTTAATGTGACATTCTCCTTATAATCCACGTATTTACGATGTGCCATACAATGTACGTAAATTATTTATTTTAAAATATAAGTACTCAATAAAAATTATTATTTATAAAAAAAAAAATCATTAAAATTATTATTACTGTGTTAGTATAACATAATATCAAACTAATCCAAAGTATATGTATATAGAAGGTATTTTTAAAAAACGAAATTTTTATTTTTAAATTAAAATTATAATTTATAAATTTGAACTCCACTCAAAATCAATTTGAAAATATGATAATTGATCACTTCTTTATACAATTTCACTCTATAACCCTTACTCAAGATGGGTTAGACGCTAAGACACTAACGGTTATCAATCTGTATATAACCGATAATTGATAAAGCGCAGTTGTCAACGTCGAAACATTTATTTTTAATTACTATTTAATTCGGTTATAAATGTACTGTTTATACCATAGCACCATTCGATGTATTACGATTTTTCAAATTTTACCAAGAATTTCCAATTGTGGGATAAATCTTTACCAGAATATAAAGATATAATAAAAAGGGACCAAACAGAAAATCATTATTTAGCATTACAGAGTTATAAAATGTGATAGCATTACGATCAAAATTAAGATCTGTGCGTGGAGCATAAAATAATGAACTTCGAAAAGCCTAGTTTAGAAAAGATAAAACTGATAAAATAAATAATCACACACACAACTCTATTTATTTATTAAATATTTCTATTTTTACATTTTAGTGTCACGACACTCATATTTACGTGTGAACACGTGTTGTAAACACCAGTGGCGGCTGGTGGGCTTTGAAAGTGGAAGGGCGATTAAAAATTATTCATTTTTCAAAAGCATAGAATACAATATAATAATTATATACTAATTTAAAAGGTTAAACCAAAATTAATACCATATAGAAAAACAAAAATATAAATACGTTTTACAAAAACCGAAAATTACAAAACAATAAAACGTATACGTTGTACCTATATACTCAAATTTGAAGCGGGTTTATCTTTCAATTCACTAAACAGGTCTTCCAAGTTGTTTTATCGCAATTTTCTGTTAATATGATACTGAATTCCTATCTACTATATTATAATAATATAATATACACCAAATAATGAAATAATAAATTAAATAAATAATAAAGAAATGTAGAAATGTGCAGTCGTTGCGATTAAAATGAATACACGTTAACTTATTCCATATTTTTCGGAAGTCCAAATGCATGTCGGGCGACGATTCGTATCGCTCCGGCGGTCGCAGTAATATCGAATTCCCCTACTATGTTTTTGTGTGTTGATCGTATAGTTATGTCGGGTGGTTATCAACGTCGCCGCACAGCTCCGAGCGCCTTTCGATACTCGATGATAACTGAGCTATTATCATACTCACATATATTTTTAAATTTCGATTACCTCGTTGTGTTTTCTATAACAATGGAAAACAATTTTTGATTTCGATAATAATATTTTGAAAATGCATTACAATGTAAATTTAAATAATTGTTAATATTTAAATCAATTTCTAACTTGTTAATAAATAATTTGTTACGATTTTAGAGGGATCGCTCCGTCGCCCCTACACACAAGCTACCACAACATTTCACGAGAAGACATTAAATTTCGAACAATGTCATGCAACTTACTGCTTTACGACATCAGTGCCATCGTGTGAACAAGGCATTATACTGTACATAACGGTCAGTAGCGGAACGTGTTGGGGAGCACAATCGCACGTGCACCGCCTAAAATGTTGATAAATTAGCATGTTTTTATATATAAAACTATTATTAATTATTTATCGCTGTTTTAGTAATAAATTGTCGTGCCTATGAATATTATTATTGCACATGTTATCATTTGAAAAATGCATTTATGATGCGTCGTTTACACTATTTTATTTTTTCTCCGGAAAATAATACACAGTGGAAAATACATAGCATGACCACAAAACTAGTTTGAACCACCAACTATAATGTATGTCTAACTATATTCTGTGGTCGTATGTCGACGTATGTGTGACGTTTGTCATTTGGTGGAGTTATTATCTACCCATTTTCAGATGTTATCAGGATATCACTTATCTAGGTTATATAAGCATAAGGTAAACTGAATTATGTCTTATATGAATGTAGGTATGTTCCTATAATAACATGAATGACATCATGTTAGTTATTACAGTACTAACCTATTATATCGACATTTATTTAATAGAAAATGACATAATATAATATTGTTAATAAATTTGTTTTTAATCCGTATTATTTTTTGGATGTGCGCCATCGGGTATTTCACTCACGAGCCGCTAACGATAACAGGAGAATGACAGTTGAAATGTTGAAATGCGAATATTTTATTTATTTATCAATATCAGTTAAAACCTATAATCTATAATGAGTCTATGGACTTTAATAATAAAATATCATATTTTATCGTCTCATTAAAATATAATTAATTGAAATTATCTTTATTATGTTCATCATTGATACCTATGATCATATATATGATAATTTGTATTTAGAACCAAAATAAATATGCTCAAAAATACATTAAAATTTTTTTAATTGAACAAAACTCAATTTATTTTAATTACTAAATTTCAAAAATGATTATTTTTATGATGATGGTACAACCACAGTTGTTTTCTCCACAGAACCAACTGACAATAAAGGAAATATACGTTAGGTATTCTTATTGCAATACAATTCTAATATTAGAGTAAATTTTTTTATTACCAAATTTATAGACCACATTTATGCTGTTATATCGTTATTTTTCCTAAATATTTATTTATATATATATATATATAACTCAGTGACGTATTTATGGAGTGTAATCTGGGTGATATATCACAACCTCCCCCCCCCCGCCAGATACTTTATTTTCATAATCAATTTCATTTTTTTTTTTTAATTCTTCAACCAGTAACCATATTCGTAATTGGTATTATATATATATTTGGTAGTAAAATATGTAAATAACCGTTCTTATATTCACTTTTATATTCGTAAACATGTAAATTATATAATGTATACCTTATCTGTAAATTGTTTGGCAATGTTATGCATAATATAGAAGATGGATAAAGAAAAAGTGTTGGATTAAATGGCTCAAAAATCCCATACAATAGACATTATTTTGTAATATAATAAATTGTAAAATAAAGAATTTGATAATAAAACATTATAAGTAAGTACCTAAATAAGTTTTGCTACACAGTTAGATAATATCAGCCAGAAGGAATTCGTAAATATTCCACTGATATTACTATTTTTAAAATCTAATACCTAGTTTAAATAGATATATTTATCTTTAAAATTAAAATTTCATAAAAAGACAAATCTACAGCATAAATAAAAATTTCTTCTATAAATTTGGTAATTTACTCTAATTTTAGAACTAATAAAGTTTTAATGAAAATTCAAAAAGCAAATTTCCTATAATGTCAGTTAGTGAGATAGAGAAAGCAAATACTGCAGATATATTTTCTTAAGTGTTTTAGAAAACTACATACTTACATAATTCTTTTTTCAAGTTCCTAAAAAATTAAAACATTTTTAGCAAACAATTTGAAAATATAGAATACAACAAAACTTAATACATTTATTATATTTCTATTCCCTTTGTACATCTTACTACATATAAAACCCATAATTGTTATAGGTATATAATAAATATAAATTATATGCGTGCAATACCTATACATAATATATATTACATTTTACAATAAATGTAGGAAGTTTTTGACAGATTACAAATATATATAGTTTATGTATGGCTATTAATGTGTTTTTCTTAAAATAACTTTGTTTTTACTTCAACATATTTTTTTAGAAATAATCATTTTCACGCCATAAATAATAATACTAAAGTATCGGTTACAACTTTTGTCGTATTGACGAAATTACCATTTATATTAAGCTACAAACAATTTCTAGAAAATATTGACATTATAAAAAGGAATCGTTCTGATTCTAAGAATTATTTTTGATTGAAAATCATATAGTATTATACCTTGGTATTTGATATTTTTAACAAGTTATTTTGGTCTTATAATGTCAGTAAAAAGGTTTGTACCAATTCCGTAAAATTCAGGATTAAATATTTATTAACACAAAAATATACATATATAAAAAAAGTTAAACTTAAAATGTATAGAAATGTAAAAGTATATAATTAAAATAGAGATGAATGTAATCTTAAAATCATAGTTAGTGTATAATTAAATGTGATTTTGAAATAATTATTATTATAAAATTACATAAATGAAGTTAAATTCATCATTAACATAAATATATATACTACTATGAAGTTAATACTAAAATCGAAATATTTTATTTGGTTCTTTTATCAACTATCTACTTCAAAACTGCCAATATCCATAAAACAAAATGTAAAAACGAGTTAACTGGTTAAAAATGTTTCTATTATTAAATCAATTCAATATAACAACACGATAAAATTTAGGAAAATGAGTTATTAATAGATATGTAATAACGTAAAATTATATATTTTTTTATGGTTTTTTTTATTTTATAATTATTATTCTGTAAAAAAAAAAAATAATAATAATTTTTGATGTCTTGAACTTGATCGATATTATCCAGTAAAAAAAAATAAAATCATGAAAGATTTAATGTATTAATAAATGAATGTTTCTCTTGACATTGTACACTATATTATGCATCTAAAGTATATCCAAATGCATATGCATTCAAATAGTTATAAAATATTTGAATTCTAACTAATACGTGTACTTTAATCCATATGTTTTATTTGATGGTGACATATGCATATGTCCAGTGACAAGTAATGATTATGTGGTACCTACTCAAAAAGACCTTAGTGTGCAAGTGAGTGGTGTATTGAATGGGTGACATTCGCAAATATTCTATGGTCATTTACTCGAGTATCAATACACTGGTAAAAAAGATTTGACGTTTACAGGTCAGCGGATATCCCATTGAATTCGTTCAATGTAGCAAAAAACGATTTTACAGAATGGATTTTATTCAAAAACATTATTATTTTCGTATTAACAGTAATTGGCTGGACACAAATAACATAATATTATATTATATGTTTATACTGTATGAAAACTGTATTGCATAATAATACGTCTTTACCATAATAACTAATATCTTAGTTTATGCCAGTTTTCCCAATACATTTTTCTCGGTCCATTTTTTCCCCAAAAACAACGTTCCAATCTAATTTTCTCAAAAGAACATTTTTCTAATTAGATTAACTTCTATTCAGTTTTATTGTACACTGAAATTAATGCAAATAATATGTATAAATTTATAAATAAACCTATTAGCTATATTAAAATTATATAAGTATATAAATAAATTACAAATATATAGCCAAAAATAACTTATTCGTGTGTTTTTAACCTGGGAAAAATGGTATTAGAAAAATAAATTTTTGGGACCCTATATGACGTATATTTGACATATAAAAGAAAATATTCATGAAAAATCCCTTCGTCGTATATTTTATCGAGTACATTTCACATTTTAAGTAAAAATAAACATTTCTAAAACATTATAACATTAAGTAGGGTTTTTATGGTCAGTATTATATTTATCTAAAAATACGCGAGTTATAATATTATTGTCAGTGATGGTCGTAAAATATTACGGCTAGTCAATTAATTGGCATTAATCGACTGTAATAGCCATCATTTTACCGCTGGGCGTTGAAGGGCGTCCAAGTGCGCATTTACCATGTCAGTTTTATGAAAATTATTAATGCACATATTCTCAGTCAAATATATTTCAAAACCGCACTACACTGACCGGCCGACGTAAATATTTTAACAATTCAAAAACAATATAATCGTTTGGAAATAATTGTTGTGAATGTTCGTTATTTAAATCGTCAAAAAACACCGTATGAAATCCCTTAATTAACTCGAGGAAAACTTAAAACGAGCAAAACGGTAATGCGACGCGAAGAATGGTGAATGGAGCCGAGGAGACCAGACTATATTGAATCGTAAACCTAGGACGGCGCGTATGTACTATTTGTTGGGAGGGAGGGGGAGAGGAATACTAATTTGCGTGGAATAGACCGTATAGGAAGTTTTGGGTGCACGGAATTATGTCACTTGTATTATAGTTGCTGTAAGGACATGTCTGTGTGATTGGAATGATCGGTTACCGAATCGCAATGCGTAAAGTGGAATGATGTTCGGTGAATTAGAAGGGGCGATGATATGACCTAACCGAGATGAAACATCCCGTCCGATTATACGACCGGATCCGTAGGCTAAAAGGCAAAATATTATTGTTACAAGAGAACGACGTGAGTATTTTTATGTACGTAAAATGTAAATATTATGTAAATTTTTCTACTTACTATAATGTGGTGTATCGGATTTTTTTTTTTTTTTTTATTTTACTTTCTGCGAACGAAATATATACGGTCGACCAAGTGAACTGGGTACGTATAAAGTCGTAAAAACAATTTAATTATAAATCGCACAGGACCGAATACTGATAATGAACCAACGCTGTCACTGAAAAACATATATATATATATATATATACGTTCCTTTCAATGTATGCATATTTTTGTGGGATTTCCATTTTAATTGTTACAATTTATGGAATGTTTCAACGATAATAAATCCATTTTTTTCTAACTTAAAGTTCTAGTTTTATTTAACAAGGTGTTTTAATTTATAATGTTCTAGGTACTAAAAATTTTAAGTATAAATTCTCAATGTTGAAAAGTTTAATTAGATCAAATATCCAGTCAGTTATTTATATACGTTATAATAAATGTTCAATATAAATAAATATATAAAATTGTTAATTTAATAAAATATGAATGACGTTTGAATATTACCTAATTTATTTTACATTAAAAATATATTTCATAAAATGTACAAGTGCTTTATAAACAAAAAATATAAAATAAATTGCAAGATAACGTTCTACAGTTTAATAAATATATTTTGATGCAGCAATAGTATCTTAGTATCTGTTACTTAGATTACGAATCTTGAGTTATCACTAATCATAATTCAGAACTATTCAACTTAAAAACAACAAACAACTGCCGGTATAAATCCTATAATATAGTTTATTTAATGCAAATTATTTAAATTAATACATTCATTTTCTGAAAAAATAAATGAAATTAGTACTTACATCAATTGCTTATTTTGTTTTATATTAGGTAATGAACATTACATATTTTCTAAATGTAAAATCGTATTTATTAAAAGTGATGAGGCTTAAACATTTCAAAGAACACTGTGATAGATAAGCTTAAGTTTCACACTCTGTTAAGACCGTTTTAGTCCCTATAGACTACTGAATCATTAAACGCTATAAAACGTCCACTAAAGCAATTTAAGGTCACCGTTGAAATTAAAAACTTAAAACGTTTATCAAACATTTTAATGTTAATGTATATGTAGTTAAGATTATTTAGGTACCTATCTTCTTCAGAATATATTTCATATCAAAACGATAAATGGGAAAATAATGTAATTTCAAAAAAAATGATATTGCTCTTTTAAATTATCTATCAAATAGATATTTATGAACAAACAGATTATAATTTAAAATATGATATATTTTATACTATATGTTTATTTATATAAGATACAATATATGTATATGATGCTTACCGTCGTATTTATATATATGCCTTAATATAATATATTTAATTTATTAATATTATTAATGCAATATTTGTCATTCCAAATCCAAAAATAACATAAAGCAACTCAAAATATTATTGATTTATGAGATGTGAAGTACGATATTAATATATTAAAATCAAGGGGCGGCAAAAAGTTCTTAAATATTTCTAATTAATTATATATGTTTGTAAATATTTTTCATTATTTTTACATACAATTTAAGATATAATAATCATTATTAATAAAAATTATAATCTAGTTTTAAAAAAAGTTATACAATGATATGTATATATTTTATAAAATGAAATATTTTAAATTTATCAATATACGAGTATAAAATAAATTTCACGTGTCTTCAAGTTTGTATTGGAATTGTCCTTTTGTACTCCTTCTACTCAGTATTGATGTATCGAAGTTACTTGTTTTTATATCATATTTGTATATCATAAATAGGTATACTTATTAGTTACCACGGATAAAATTAATGCAAAACACTGATAATCTGATTCAATCAAAATAAACTATAGGTAACTTGGAAATGCCATCGTGCCCAAACACTAATCATTCTATATTATTATTTTTCCTATCTATACATCTATAGTTTAAATTTTTCATAATTTGTACGAGTGCGTTATATCACAAAGTACTAAAATGTTCTTATTTAATATTATGAATATAAATTTAAATAATTTATGTGATTATTTATATATAATTATTGCATTTAAATATGGTTTTAACCTAAAACAAAAAAAGTGATGTATACTGAACAATATAAAAAAATTTCTCAAACGAAATGCACAAAATAATAATAACTGAAAGAAAATAAATACAATATATATTCACGCCAATATGAATATAATACATTTTTGAATAAAATCTCTAGCATTATTATTTTCCGATTTAAAATATTTTTTTGTCATTTGTAATAGTTTTTCTTTACATTTAAGGAAATTACTAAGAAAATCGAAAAATAATGTCTTTAGTACACCAACTAGAACGAATATTCTATCAAAATAGTTTGTTACTCCAAAATTCCTAGTTGACTACTTCTACAAGAAATACTGTTTACAGATATATAAAAACATCAGTTTAAAACTTGCATACATTCATCACTTCTTTTAGAATCTAAAACATTGATTAGTTCATAATGAAAATAAATACCATTTAAAAATATCTCATGACTTTAGTGAAAAAGTGGCTCTAAAACTCTTTCTGAGTAATTAAAAATATATTTTTATGCAACTAATTTTCCAAGGAATCCACCCTATACATTTGTATTAATGTTTAGATCTCAAATTCACAAAATAATATATTGGTAGTTATAACAATGATGATTTTTAGTGTTTGTATATTTGTATATTTTTTGAATAAAAAGTTGTGATCTTTTTAAAAAGAAGAACAATTTAAATAATTGCAATATAAAATATACAATATAGTTAGAAACAGTATAAATAGTTTTTGGATAGAAACAGAGATATTTTATAGAATCTCAATAAAAAGTACTTATACGAGTTAATTTCATGATATTCCCTGTAATAGTATTCTCAAAGAAAACTATCGGAAGAAAAACAGTACAATTCTATAAATCTATTCAAAATTCTTATTTTATATATTTAAATAGTTAGAGTTACCTAAAACAAAAATGTCATGACGAAATCTGAAACACTTAAATAACCTTCAAGTTCGAGACTATGTTATCGATTAGTTCACTATTAGTCATTGAATTATATTTTGTTTAATCCACAAGTAATAATTGGCGTTTTGTATTTATTTTAATCAAACTTTTGTTTTTATTTGCTTATTCTATTAATATCTAAGTGTTTTAATAATTCAATATCATGATTTAAGACCCATTTTGAAGTAAGGACAATAACAAGGATTTTGAATCACTTGTAGCTGGATAATTGGTATTTGGTTTATTAGTGACTGCAATTTAATCACAATCCACCGATCTCTGGATACAAATTTGATGTTTACTTATACTAATTTTAATTACTATACAGGAAATAATGCAATTTCTTAAGTCTGAACATCTAAGTACTCCAGTAACTCTTTACCATCATCCATTCTTTGTGAAGTCAGACTACTAATGAGAAACTATAATTACTAGTGTTTCAATCTGAGGACAATGATCCATTATTTCTATCTCACTATAGGCCAACGTACTCTGAGGTGTTTTATTGCATTAATTAATGGATTTAGTACCTTAGTTATATACCTTGAAGGTAATCATTGGTAATAGACGTAAATAAATTATGATAAATATATCAACGAAAGAACATTGCACATACTCCGTTTAAATAATACATACCATCAATGGTGAACATTAAAAAAATAAAATATTTATATCCCTTATCTTACAAATTGTATACAAATGGTCATATTTTGTATTATGCTGAAGTTCAATATGTTAATAGCAATAGTAATACGCTATATGCACATAATTTGTATGCATATTTCGTAAAATAATAGAATATTTCAATAAATAGTGTTTTTTTAAAAAATTATAGTTTCGAGTAAATCTTTTTAACCGGATGTATAATTTTTTTTTTTTACAAGATCACATTTATTGCTTTTTTTAGTGAAGTTAATAGATATATAAAGGTTTTAATTAACTAAATAATTTAAATTTATTTTCTCGTTAAAAATTATTATTTTAGAATTTGATTAAATAAAATTTAAAATAAAATTATTAATTATAATGAACTTTGTTTAGTAAGAAAACATATGAATTAGTTAACTTTACGTTTTTATAATGAAAAAATGTTTCGTTTTTACAGAATTATTGTTCTTTATAATGTTTTGAAATATTAACCATTTGCTAAATAATTATTAACTGTGTATAATATTATGTAACTTTTAAATTATTAAATCCATCGAGAATAAACTGATTATTCTTATTGATAAATTTTAATATTATTTTTAATTTTGATAATGGTGGTGACTATTTTAGATTATTTATTAATATCACTTGATCCATTTCAGCGAAAATAAAATATGATTTTTTATCATTCTGTATAATTAATTTAACCAGATTTAAAGAAAAACATTGTTGTCTAAATATTAGTCAACTATATACTTATATGCTATTTATATTGTAACTAATACAACTATTTGATATTATTATAAGATCAGTATAATAAGATTTTATACAATTACACTTTTTTGACGTTGCGATATAAGAATAATATTAATTATATTTGATGTTACTTTACGCCTAAGACTACCATCTGCAATAATAACGTTTTTGATGTTTTACGATGACGTAAATAAAAAGGAATGCAGCCCCTTCCGAAATTTGAACAAAATTAAAAAACATTATTGTAAAACCACTACAACAATACCACTAGATCCCTCGCTCCGCTCAGAATCTAATAAATATATAAAAGTCATAAAATGCTTGGGTAGGTACTGAAAAAACTAGATAAAAATAAATATATAAGAATCATAAAATGTAAAGGTAGGTACTGAAAAAATAAGGTAAATGGTGGATATAAATGGTAGACAAATTTTAATACATAAAATATCTATTCTTCATGCTGCCGAAATTACAATTAACATTACAAGATTGTAGATTACTAATAAACTTACGCAGTTTTACCAAAATTGTTCGGCGGTAGTAGTTTTGAATATTTTAGGTTACTTTGGAATCCTTTAGGTTTTTCTTTTTTTTTCTTTTAATTTTAAATTTGCTGATTTTGCTACTATTCATTATTAGAAACGAAAAAATTTACGAAAATGAAAATCTATTAATTTAATTAGAAAATTATACAATTTATAGTCGTGTCAAAATTAACTAAACTGTGTAAGTCTGTTCTTTCGTTAGGAGATTGTATTCATAACAATAAATTTGCTAAAGTTCTAATAATAATATTCCATATCTGATGTTCTCAGAAGACGAATCGACGACATGTACCTGAACTTGGCTCACCCATGACACGATACAGAGTTCAAACTAAAACTATAATTTTGCAAGTAGTTTGCAAGAATTCGCAAGTCTAATCCCGAAATTTACAAGTTATCCCTTTCCCGAGAAATATAAAAATCTGTAGGTGGACCAACTTCATGTAGCCCACCCATTTATTGATATAAACTCAAAAGTGATACCAAAATATTACTCGTAATTTGCAATAATTTGCAAGTCCACTCTCGAAATTTGTAAGTCACCGAGACTATCACAATTTCCATTCAAAGTTCTAAACTTATCCCACCCAAGTTTCGCTATAAGCTCGAAAACGATATCAAAATAGACCTCATGATTTGAAAGAATTTACAAGTTACCGAGACCGCCACAATTTCCATTCAAAGTTCTGAACTTAGCCCACCCAAGTTTCGCTATAAGCTCGAAAACGATACCAAAATATTCCTCATGATTTACAATAATTTTCAAGTCCACTCCCGAAATTTGCAAGTAACCAAGACCAATATAATGCATATGTCATCTTCAGAAGCGACATGTTTGCAACTTTAATAAGCAACAATTTTTTTTTAAATCACCTTGACGTCGCGTCGAGTTGCCCTATTAGGAGGACGGCCTTATTATCATAAACAACTTTACTCGACCAAAAATTGATAGTAAATGACGATTATTATGTTAAACTAATTTTTTCTACAAACTTAATTCTCACAAAAATGAATATCTCATATACCTACATTTGAAAATATATAATATATTATATATCCATATAATATGCACACTTCTCGTATCATTCTTTATAAAATACAAGTACCTACTTACCTATTTGAATATAATATTAAGACGTGTAAAAATATAAGAAGAGAAGTACTAATTACAACTATACTAAACCACCGATTCATTTTCGTATTTATCGGTACCTAATTTAAAATAAATATAATTGAAGAATATTATACTAACACTAATGTATAATTATTCATAAATATATATTTCATTACATCGAAAGACAATTGACATTGGATATATTATTTAAACTATTTTTCAGAATTTGTTGAATTATAAATACTATTCATACATAGACGTAATTTTGAGGTAAATTTGTGGATTTTATATTAATTAAAAAAATAAAAATAATTATGTGGAATATTTGAAGTGTGTATAGGTTTTACATTAATTTTTTAACGGACATTTTCATATATTTGGGGAATTGGAGATCCATTCTGGGTTCAGTACTTTGAAAGGCCATTATGAAGTACGGTGAATTGCAAATTTCAGGAGTGAACTTGCAAATTTTTGCAAATTCCGATGAATATTTTGATATTGTTTTCGATCTTATAGCCAAACTTGGGTGGGCTAAGTTAAGAACTTTGAATGGACATTGTGGCGGTCTCGATTATTTGCAATTTCGGGAGTGGATTTGCGAATTCGGATTTGAAAATTCTTGAAAAATTACTTGCAAAATATTAGTATTGGTTTAAACTTTGTATTGCGTTATGGTTGGGCCAAGTTCATGAACTTCTCGACGACCGTGACGATGACGTGTGGCAAATAAAACTATATATATATATTTAGCCATGCTGCCACTATTACCTACTAGGTATAGTGTATAAAGTTTAAATTTTGAAGTATAAATACGTTTTTAGTCTGTTCATTCGTTCAGTACTAAATATTTTGTATAATAGTGTTATAACCACGACACCTACCCCCGAAAACATTTTCGGTACACTCCAATATTCAATGGAATTGAGTGTTTAGTCTTATGGTTTTCTTAAATATCAAAAATAATAATACGCTTATAATATCTATTTCAAATATACTAATTAATTTGTATATTAATTATATACTATATATCTATTGAAGTATCGATTGTTAAAGTTTATTAAACTATATATATTATATATAGTTAATATGAAAATATTACAATTGATAATAGAGTTAGACGTTATTAGAATTTGTTGTAGTTTGGTTCTTATTTAAAATTTCAGTTAATCATATTCACATATCAACATAGTTGATGTACAAAAAAAAAAATTGTTTGATTTATTATATACGTTAAAATTATATGTATTAAGATGTACTACCAACTTATACAAATAATTATATTTTAGTTTAAAATGTATTTTATGACAAATTTTTTATAAAAATAAGGAAAAATTTATAGAAGAAAACGGATTTTTCCTATTGTTTATTATTATTTTATTTAAATACATTAGCTTTGTTCGTTTTAAAAAAAAAAAGTATATTATAATTGGTGTATTATTTGGGTCAAGTGTAAGGAGTATAATCAAGTATGGTATTTCAAAAAAAACATTTCTGGTGTAGATTAATCACCGGATGATTATTTCTGTTGATAGTAGCTGAACATTGATCATAATTTATATTATATTATAATTATAAAAATAATGGATAGGATAGTCATTGAGTTTTGTGTTTTTTCCAACGATGAAATTAAATTAAAACGATGATTAAATTATAAGTCACAAATGACTAAAACTTTAAACAACAGATGAAAGCACAAAATTATTTTATTCCGTGATGAAAGTACGGTTTTACACGCAACATTCTTGTTACAAAGCTGTTGTAATTCGACACTAAAATCAACTATTAACTCATAACAAATATGATAACGGCTAACACCCAAAATTAGGTATGACACCTACTCTACGGTTGGGGTGAAAAATGTGTACACTGATATAATACTTTTTTTAAAACAAATACCATTTAGGACTACACTATTTGAAAACGAACACTTTAGTGTACACTTAGTGTAAAAAAGTTTACACTATTTATCAAAACGAACAAAGCTACTATCATTATTTGGATCAGAGAATTTATGTTTTGAAATTTTGATTTTATTCATCACATGTGTAAGATAATTTTATATAATTATTATATATTACTTCTATTGAATGTATTTGAGTCAAATTAATTTAGATAAAATCCCACAATCTTCACTAATAGTTTGAATGTGTTTTGTTTTTTATTTTATTTAGAAAATAGTAAGAGAGGCGTATAGAAATGGATCGATTATTAAAAATAAGTTAAAAATGCAGACATTCAATTTTGGGTAATATCATTTAATTCTGCAGCCGTATATAGACGGATACCTATTCAAATAACAATTACATTCAATATTTAATATAATATAACCTATTTTTAATTGTATAACTAAAAAAACCCTTTGAAGTTAAATATTTTCCTGCATATTAAGTAGATATACAATAAAATGTTACGTACCTATAATATTACACCAAACAATCAAAGTAAAATACCGATAATATAATCATTTACAAGAAATTAATCAAAAGAAAATATGTAAAATATTGACATTTTTATTTTGTCATAGATATTTTGTTTCTCCGTGCCGGCCGCGGTAACATCACAGACAGTCTATCTAGGTCAATGCTGTCGACTTGCACAGTAGAACAAGGCCTAGAACGGTTACTGGACAAATTTACACTTACACATAATACATTGTTGCATTGAATCAATTGATGGACAATTGTATAACCAGTAATATTTTAATTTACCATTAAATTTGTCAATCATATCTTCATATAACTATTCATTCAAACTAAATATTTCCTTAAATGCATCTCCTATGATTTTGGCAAGTAAATTTATAAAACACAAGTTACAAATTTATGTATTTAAAAAAATGTAAACTAACTCGAATTAGCTTTTTATTGATCCACTCAATATTCAATAAAAAAATAAAAATACAATAAAATGAAAAGGACAAGTGACGTGCCATCTAAGATTTGCATTGATACCTTTGGAAAAGCGGGGTAGTTCCGTACGTCGGACAATACCGTACAGTGAAATTTTAACGACAACAAATTCATTTTAATTTTAAATTAAAAATTAATGAAATTCAATTTTCGTCCACGGCAATCCTTATATTGATGTCAATAGAAACTGATATGTTTTTGCACAAATTCCCGCTCAAATATACATTATTTAATATTTGGTACTATCACTAAAATATTTTTAATTTTTGAAAATCAAATTTTTGTAGGTTATTCTTGTCAAATATTATGATGAATGACGTCGAACAATAAAAGAATAAGTATTTATTATTTATACATTTAATTTATAAATACTACCACAATTAATTTTTATTTAAAAACTGGTAATTTGAAGTAATATATCTTGGGAGCAATATATTTACTGTTAGGGGAAAAATCGTATACCTTCCAGCAAAAATTACCGTAGGCTCATGTATACTTATTAAATTATTTATTTGATATTTTTTTTCAAAATATTTTTCAAAAATCATTCATATGTATAAAACGATAATTTAACGTCAATTTTAGGATGAAAAAATTAAGTTATGTGCTATTAAAGCTGTGTACTATGAACAAATATCGTTATAGAAGTATTCTCAGAATAGTTTGAAATGATTCGATCATGTACATTTTGATATTTATTTATTTTATTTTATAAACATGTGATGAAATTGTTAATTAGGATTTATATTTTATGTTTTCAAATATAAATTCAAATGCAAATTTTTAAATAGTTTTAAAGAACCCAAATTTCACTTAGAATTAGTTGGAATTTTTATTACCATAATGTGATTAACTAGTTTTCTGGTTGAAACTTTTAGTCCAATTAAAATGATTTTCAATTGTTCATGTTTTATAATTAATCGCAGTTCGGTACTGCCCCACCTTCCCCAAATATTACAAATACAAAATAACTGCTGGAAATGTTTAAATATACGCCTAGATATAATAGCAATTACATATTTTAGACACGTTGTTATAATATTGTATAATAATATGACAATGGCTACAATATATGTGTAATATTTGTTTTCCGTGTTACTAATATTTTCAAAACATTTTGACAATATAGTAGAATTCATATTAAAGCAACATTTCTTGGAAATATTATAAAATTATTTAACCTCAACAATGAATTATAAAAAAAAAAAAAGGATAGAATGGTTTATAAACGTTTTAAAGAGGGTCGGATGTCCCTCTCAAAGACGATCCACATTCAGGATGCCTGTTGACATCAACAGACGATGCTCATATAAAGTGCTAACAGTACTTTTTAACAATTTTAGAGATATCTATGAGGAATTTATACCATGATATTGTGATATGCTATTTTTATTATCAAATTTAATTCTTACCAACGGATAAAGACGATTTTGACAAAGAATTAAATTTGATAATAGAAATAGCTATTCAACGGATACAAAAAAGGCATTATTCTAATAATCACCCCAAAAATATTAAACAAGATAACAAATGGTTTATAAAAATATAACGTAAAAATTGTATTATCAAAAAATTACAATTTAAAAAGTCTTATTGAGAGTACAAAAGATAAATTACAATAAATCGGGTATTTAAAATATTCGATATGTAGCTTTCGATAAATATTATGTAGGACAAACTAGAAGAAATATAAGTATCAGATTTAAAGAAAATTTAAAAAATATTAAAAATCAAGAAGAAAAAATCTTTTCTAGCAGAACATATATTAGTAACAAATCACAATATAAACTCAATAAAATGATTAAAACAAGAAATCAACAGTCAAGAATTAAATGTTAGGGAAGCTATAGAAAATAATTTAATAAAATTGGAATTTAAATCCATTACAAAATAATATTTTGTTAAAACTTTTAAAATAATATAATATTGTAAACGATATCGCGAAACACGTTAACTTGATGACTCCGTCATTCGAAGGCGAGATGGGGTAGGCGATAACCGGTTTATTTAATATATTTGTTTGATATATAAGGACTGTGGGCTGCCTAACAAACGTCTAACTAAACTTCTTACAATAAATAATAAAGTAATCGACTGGTGCAGTTATGAAAAATACTTTGGAGTAACCCTTTGCAGATCCCTAAACTTCAACACCCACGTGTTAAACATAGTCAAAAAAGCTACGCGCACAAGTGCATTCATTACTCTTTACTAAAGAATAAAAATCCCATACCCATCTAAACTAAAATCAATATAATAAAAATGTACATACCTATGCCCTATTATTACATACTCAGGCGTAGCGTAAGCCCACTTTTTAAATAATAACTTATGGAAACGTCTCCAAGCAGTACTGAAAATCGGTATTAGAACTTCTTCCGGTTCCCCTTACTTCGTACGAAATAAAATACTGCTAAATTCATCAAGATCAATAACAATCAAACAGTCAATCGAACACCAAGCAAGAGCTCTTTTTATAAAGAACTCGCATTCAAAATGTATTTACATTCAAAAACTCCTCGGCCACGAAAATGGGCTCTTGATGACTATAATTCTAATTAATCCACTATGATTTAAATTAATTCTACATAAATTACAAAAACTCCAACTCCACTAACATTTCATTCAATATTCGGACTCTAGAAAAGGCAATGCTTGGAACAGAACAAGGCTTTAGAAGCCGTTAGGAAGCAAAACAAAGCAGTTAGACGGCCAGTCGTTATTATGTACTGAAGATGATGACATAATTATCGAAATACGTATTTACCAATTAAAAGTAAATCATGTTTTTGTGAAATTGAGTTTTTTCATTTTATTAAAAATATACTATTTTCATAATGTTTTAATATACAAATTAATTTAAATATACTCACATTAGTTCAATTAATTTTGGTTTACGTGACGAATTTCAGTTGCCGAGATTATTAGTTTAACATGATTAGTACAAAACGCATTATTGAAAGAAATACCTAACAATTCATAATAATAATAATAATAATTTTTAAAAAATAGATGTAATCTATTGAATGGATATAATTGCAATAAAAAACAGACAGGTGTCAACTGTATTTTTAATAGTAAACACAGTATACGTTATACTGCAATATTGGCTTTAATTTCACGTTATTTACGTAGGAGAAAGGATCTCACCGTATTGGAAGATCTAATAATAAATATATTCTATCGCAGTGAAAAAATCAGTAATTTGACGTAATTTAGCTCCAAATCTGATATGTTACTTTATAATTATACAAAGAAAATAAAAAGATGGAGATGTTGCCAAAAAAAATTTTTTTTTTACTTCGAATATTATATGTTACTACCTCTTTCGAAACTATATTATCCAACCAGTGTGTTCCATTTTAATCTGTTATTCTAGTTTTATTTGACTTGCAATTATTTTTCATATTTGACACAAATTTAATTGAAGTTATAAAAAACCAAATGTCATTTTTTCTATACAGTTTTATATTATAATTTATTTTTCTATTGTATTTTATATACTCTGAATTATATCCATGCATATAAATCACAATTTATTTCTCTCGACTATTTTCGTATTGCATTTATAAACAAAAGCTGTAAAATAAATTATAAAATTTCTAATTAAATAAGAACAAGAGGAAAATATTCTATCCTTTATAAGTTATATTTTAATTAATTAGATTTTAAAGAAATATATACTGGGAAACATTTATACAATTATAAAGTATACTCTACAATCGGTAATGAACGTGGTTGTATACATATTATTTTTGTATATTAAGTATACAATTTGTGAATTAAATTTGCTTACTCTTCTAATTTAAAATAATAACAAAATTGACACCAATATATATGATTGCAGATTAATAATAATTAACTTGACATTTAAATTAGAGTGGAATTCAATGCAGTAATTAATAGAGTAAATTATAAAACGTCAATCAAATCTACCACGTTATTTTCAAATGGTTTTAGAGTTATAACAACAATTGCACAATTTAAAGATGTCAAAATGTTAGCTGAGATAATCTCATCGGAGCTTCATACTTTACTAATTATACAGCTCATTATCGGCAATAGACAATCCTACTTCATTTCTTATTTTATAATTAATATTTTAAAGAACACCGATAAGGTTTTCTTCTATAAAAGTTTTAATTGGGTTTTTAACTATAAATTATGTTATAATACCTTTTCGTGTTTGTTTTGAGTAAACATATTTTTACCATTAAAATCGACTGATGTAGTATCTTCAATGTATGAATACTATATATCACCTAAATAGAAATAGTATATAAATTTAATAGTATATTTTAAAACTTAATTAAATATGAATTATCATAATATAATATTATTAAAACGTTCTCAAAATTTTTAAGTTTGCATCAATCTTGTTCGTGACAAAATACGCCTGGAACGAGAATAACTTCGTGCTTGCCATCAGGAATTGGCCCGTCAAAACTAGGAGAATGAGCCGAATCTCACCATCACCTATTAAAATGGCGTTTCTTGAGTTCTAAGCTCCAGATAAAAAAATCCACTTCCCCACGCTAGTACACCCAAGCACATGACAAAGTCTTCTTGTACTATCCCTCGTTTTGGCTTCTATCAAAACTGTCGTGAACTTTACACAAAACTTTCTACTTTCAAATGTTACCTGTTTTTAATCTTTACCGAGACCTGGCTTAATTCTTGTGAGTTTGGTTTTATAAATTACAGTAACTACAGGCGTGATCGTTCCCCTCTAACTAGCTCCTGTGAAAGAAGTGGAGGCACTCTTATTGCCATTAATCGTGATATTCCTTCTATTTGTTGGTTTTTCCCTTGGTTCTCTTAATTTTATTATCTGTGGTGTCTATCTTCCTCCATCCTGTACTGATAACATATATTCCACTCACCTATCTTCTGTTGACCACCTAGTCCTCAAATATCCCTCCTATCTATTCATACTTGATGGTGCCTATAACCTTTACTTCCTGATAAAATAACCGTCATGGGTTATGTTACTCTACCACTTCCTCCACCAGTAACCTTAGTGTACCGGAAAGTTTTTCACTCCATGGTTTCTATCAATTAATAACTTTCTCAATTCTCATGGTTCCCTCCTTGATCTTATTCTCACAAATGCTCATTATCTATCTGTATCTAGTGCCTTTAAATCTGCTGTACCTCTCGATACTTAACATCCTCCTCTCTCTATTTTTATTGATCACATCATACATCACTACCGTCCTGCTTCATTATTGTCTTTTTATGATTTTGTATTATTACAATTACAAATCTATAAATTACTCTTTAAAATCATTTAATTGGGAATATACTTTTTCTTCTTATGATACAGATGAGACCATGACTGTGCTTTTTGATGCAATTTACTATTCTTTTCTCTCTTTTATGCCTCGAGTTACTCCTCGTCCTTCTATTTTTCTTGCTTCATTTTCTCCCTTAAAACTTAATTATAAACAAAAATCGTTCTTACTCTAAATATAAATGTACCAACTTTTTATCTCATTATAAACAATTTTATCTTCTTCGTGCCTTATGAAAATTCTTATCTAAAAAATGTTTTCGTGAATTTATCTCCCGCACAAAATCCAATCTTTCTCTAAGCCCTCATTCTTTTTGATCTTTTCTTGTATGTAGACATCGTTTCTCTTATCTCATTCATTCTCAAGTATTACAATGGTGTAATGAGCTCCAATCATATTGATACGGCTAACCTATACTCTCAGTATTTCTTCTCTGTTTATTCCTTCCCTTTTTTTTCCTCTTTTCCTCCATCCATAAATGACTCCTCCCATTCTTTTCTCCCTAGTCATGAACAAATCTCCGTTAACGATATCTTTAATATCTTGACCTCTATCCGTAACCTTAAGTTAGTTGGACCTCATGGTATCCAAGGTCATTTCCTTTTTAAAATATTTTATGTTCTTGCTGGACCTCTTTCTCTTGTTTTTAAAAAATCCCAACAAATAGGAGTTTCCCCTCTATCTTCAAACTTAACTCAATTCCTACTATTCTCAAATCAGGTAACTCAAGCAACGTTATAAACTATCGACCTATTTCAATACTTCCTCACCTATCTAAAATATTTGAATCCTTGTTCTCAATTCAACTCTTCCACCTCTTAACAACCTTATCGTCAATGAATAACATGAGTTTCGGCTTAGTCGATCAACAACTACATGTAATCTTATTTCCACCACCTATACCTATGATTCCTTTCGTACGCTCAGACAAATTCATATAATCTACAAATTAATCACCCATTATTTATAAATTCACTTGACCTCCTTGGTATTAGTGGCTTCTTCTCTCTTGATTACCCTCCTATCTTACTTATCGCGTTCAATTCGTCTCCATCCTTGGCTCTTCATCGAATGTTTTTCTCCTTCCTCTGGTGTTCCCCAAGGTGCAGTCCTGTCACCATTTATTTTTGCTTATATTATTAATTCTGCTACCTCTGTCCTTCTCAAAGCTAAACTTCTCATTTTTGCTGATGATATGAAACGATATTTCCTATACACTCCCTCTCTGATTACCTTCTGTTGCAAGCTGATCTTGACCGATTGGTTACCTGGGGTAAATCTCTTTACCTGTCTCTCAATAGCCATAAATAGTCAGTTATGAATTTTTCCCGACTCCATTCTTCCATCACTTTCCCTTATTCCATTAATCCTATTCCAATTAAATCCACTGGTAACTGCATTCGTGACATTGGGTTCATTCTCACAAAAAATCTTTGCCCTTTGCTTCATATTAAAGTGGCCTGCTGCAAAGCACCTAAACTCCTCAGCTCCGTTAACCATATATCCCAAGATTTTGGCCTTCAAACTCCTCTCCCTCTATTATTCGCTTGTTCGTCCCATTCTTGAGTGCAGCTTTGTCCTCTGGGATCTCAATACACTTATAATTGCTAGAAACATGATCGAGCGGGTTCAGAGAAAATTCCTACACGTGGTCGCTTTCCGATTTAACATTCCTTGCCCCTTCCCTCATAATTATATACCTGTCTTGACTGCCTTTCTAGCCTTGCAAATCGAAGGCATCAGGCAATCTTCTCTTCCTCTCCAAACTCTTATCCAATTAAATTGATTTCCCTTTTTTATTTTGAGTTATTAATTTCCGTGGCCCTTCACATCACACTCGATCTTATACTCCCTTTTACATACCTCACTTAACATCTAATTTCCTTTTAAAGCCCTTATTCTACGTCTTCCGCGCTCTGCAAATATGAATACCGATTTCTCACTATTTTAAATTGATTGTACATAAAATGTCATTCTTCTTTTTAAATAATATTTTTAATTTAATTATTTTGTTTATTGTAACGAATTATATGCCATATAATCATTTTATTGTCATAAAATATTGTTTAATTGGACTTTGACCGTTGTTTTTATAAAATAAAATTAAATAATTTTAAATAATTAAAAACAAATATAAATAATGCATTTGTATTTTTTTAAATTTTATTAGTAATATATTACTAACTTTATAATCAGAATAAAAACATAGTATAAAACAAAGATGCCGTATACAATAAAATATTACAAAAAATTTACATCGTTAAAGTAAATGTAATATTTATAATTTATTACTTTTTTGATTTATTTACAATTTGAATACATTTATAAAAAAATAAAACTCTAGTCATTAATCAAAAAATAATACATTATGTTATGTAAGAAAATATAATACAATAAATTGTAAATAATATTATTTATCTCCAAAAAGTGATCTCTTTTAATACTTAAATAAAATATTTATTATTAAAATTATATTATATATTATAATAATATCATATATTTAGTAGTCATACCGGATACTTTAGAAGAAGTGATTATTTATTCTTAAAGATCTAATATTATACAATTACATGTTTTCTTTTGGCTAAAATAATTATACATTACTGCCATTTACCTTCTACAGAATGAATTATTTACAAATCTGATATAATGATTTTTGATGTATAATAACTGTCCAAAAATTAAAATGATTTTACATTATTAATTATGTTTAACATAGGTGCAGAGTATTGGTTTTATAGGTCATTTATAAGTTTAGATTATTTATTACTTGCTTTATTTATTTACATACATTTTAAAACTATTAATAATTATACATAAAAAAAAAATATTTTATTATAGTTAAGTACATAAAAAAAAAAAAAAAATAGGTAATTGAAAATAAGTATATTTAAAAATAAAATATAAGTCTATATAAAGTATCTTATTTAGATATGTGGTTATAAAATAAAAATTTTTCGTATTTTTAATTATTTAAATCTGATTTCAAACCTATTATAATATCATTTATTTATCTTAAATTAAATAAATCATTAAATCACTATCATTATTAATTATTAAACGATCAACATTTTGTGATTTTGGTTCAAATATTGAAAAAATAATAGCGTTCGATTCAATATAGTACATATTAAATACAAATTAACTGATAACCAATTCATCATATCTCATTAACCGACTATGATAAATGATATTCAAGATGCTATCGAAGATTTTTTAACTTTTAAAGGAACAATAATAACTTTATGATTCAATCACAGATAAGTCATTAGAATATATCGATAACTACATTTTGTATTTAAAACTACAAATGTATTTCTAATACTTTTAACATTTTATCATAAAATCACGTAAGAATAACAATAATATAGTGTGTAATATATTTTGTAAATATTTTACAGTAGAATACACAAAGTCGAATATAATATGTTAATTTTGATTAGTTGTATTTTCAAAATAAAACAATTAAAATTGTTCGTACCTATTTTTCAATATTTTATAATTATTTATATAATTTATTATTTAAAATATAATTTTAATTATAAGTTAAAACATTTTGTATAAACAATGTTGTGATATCTACAAAAATAAACTACTATAAATTAGCATATGATATTCATGGATAATCATGAAGTTATTACATTGTCTCTCATACATAAAAGCTACTATTTTGCCTATGTATTTCGCCGTGTAAACATATTTGCCAATACCTAATTTTATTATAAACTAATTATATATTTTGTATGCCAGATAGATTTATACTAGGTGAGGATGTCTCTAGTACTATAGTACATCTCTATACCAACCATTTGATAATTTTTAATACATTAAATATCATTTTTAATATTACAAATTAATTTCATAACCTATATTCATAAAATAAATGTAATAAAAAAAATGTGATCTAAAATCTTTGCCTAAATATAATTTTGGTAAGCACATCTTTGATTATAATATTAGTATACATTTCATACTATAAAAAGTTCATTTAATAATTTTAATCAACCAAAAAAATACATACGTAAAATAAGTATTAGAAGAATTACTAATTTGTAATGAAGTAAAACATAGTTTTAAACATACAACCAGATTTTTTAAAGAGTTACCTATTATGTATAATGACTAATTATTCCCAAAATATTTACAAAATAAGTATAAAAAATGTATTTGTACACAATTATGTAAAACTATGTAAAATTAATTAGAACCAATTTATCGAAAATTCATGAAATTGATTAATATCTTGCCAAAGTGTTATTATTATATTAGATAAAAAATTTAAAAAATTATAATTACAATAAAGTCTATTCTCTAATAATGATATTTATCTATATATATTAGATAAAGATACTTAATTCTCAAACATCTATTTTAAATGAATCAATGTTACTATAGTCATCGTTTTATAATTTGTTTCTTATTATTTAAAATATATTCTATGTATTATAATAATTAATTTTCAAATTTCTCTGTATTCCTTTTTTTTTATTTAATTGTAACGAGATTGATTTAGAGTAAAAACAAGTTGTTCACTATAATCTTATTTCAAATGCACTAAACACATTTTATTTTAGTAAAATCGGATATCTGATACTATTTTAGTCAAATAACCACTTTTCTCACTTTAATACAATTTTTTCAGTAAAACTTCACTTTTTTATCAACTTACATAAAATCTAAATATTTAGAACTTAAGATAAAAGTGTCAGCAAAAAGGCAAAGGGCAAACTAAATATGTGCCCAGGCTTACGCCTCACCAAATATTTTAGTGATACATTTTTCATAATTTTAAGAAAAATATATGCGAATGGTAAATTGTCATGTTTTTTGGGAAAAATTTTCCTTTTTTTGAAACTATTTTCCCCTGAATCTCGCAAAACTCTATGGCCAGCCATAATTATACTGATTTTAAAGAAATTTATAGATTATTATGTGTGTATAAAGAATTTTATATGCATGTGTGAATAACTGAATGACTAATGAGTATACAATAAGTACTAATGTATATATTATATTCCCATGCATGTGTATTTGTATGTGTGTAATTCAATTTCATATGTTCAAATTTTAACATCATTTTCTCTTATTACACTCATTATTAGAATCACATGGATATATGGGGTGAAGGCCCATTAATGTTTTTAAATAGGTGTATGAAATAATTCATTATAAAAAACCATTTTTACAAAATAATCTAATTTTCTACTATTTATAATATAAATTTAATTATTGCATATACAAGTAATTAACTTTTTAAAAAACAATCCATATTACTTTTAACTTCAATTAATTTTAAAATTTAAGTTAAGATAAAAAGTTTTCATGAACAGGAAATAATTTTGGGTAAAACTAGTTTCCTATATTACCTATGGCTTTTAAATTGTGCATTCTAATAAAAAATAAAACATTGTTGCTTATAATTTATTATTCATTATTCAATATTTATTCATAACAACTTTAAGCTAAAATATTCTTCTGAATATGAAGTTAATAATATAGGATTTTATTCAAAAGAAATGTGTGTAGTCGTAGGTATTTATAACTATTTAATTCATAAAGTAAATTATCTGAATATGTTTTCTGATATTTTAAATAGCGGTGACCCTATATTTTAAAAAACTAACAAAACTAGACATGAATATTATATTTCAATGTAAATATTGCATCTTAAACACGGTGTAAATCCTAAAACATTAAATTGTGACAAAGATCCAATGATTCTTCATCTAACCAGAAGTAAAACGTAAACTAATTATCATTACCCTAATAATTATTATTATAGTAGTACTTGTATAATAAAATACTCGTACATTGATTGTTAATAATATTTAGGAGGTAATTACAATATTCCAATTGACTTGCTTTGTGAATAACATGGAAACTACATAGTTCTTTTTTTGGAGTCTTTTTTTAGGGACAAATTTGTGACGGTTTCATACTTCTCTATCAGTTAATCCAAGTTTTAATAATGGATATTTTTCAGCATACGAACCTATAATTTAGGCGAAACCACAGATAAAAAATGTAATAAGTCGCAATTGTTTGATGAAACATAGAGTGCTATGACAAATTGTTATATTAACGTATGAAAACAATAATTTCTGTGATTGAACATTGAAAAAGATAATAATTCTTATTAATTCGGTTACTGTTTAGTTTTTTATAAAATAATGAAATATATGTGATAAAAAATATCATTCGATTTATGTAAATATAATTAACATAAAACAATTTTATCATTTATTTTATACTTGTATTTATGAATTAAAATCAAAAACATAATATAAATTACTTCTTAAATAATTTAATATACAAAATAAAAATAATCTAAATCACTATACCCTAAGACAATACATAATTATTATTCATAAATATAATTATAAATACAACTCATGATTTAGCTATAAAAACTAACAATTTTATAGCATTATTGTAAGTCCTGTAAATTCAAATTAAACTTATTCTAGAACTATATATTAAAACTTTCAATGTATTTTCAGTTTAATAATATAATTTAGTCTAATCTTTTTTGTATGTGATATTTTTTTATTTTTGTAATTTCGTCTTACAACATGTATTTATTGAATCAATAACAATATTAGTTATTCAAGTTTTTTTTATACGGGTTTAAGGTAAACTTTGAAACGTTCATATAACTTAATATAAATGTTAGCTATTTGTTTATCAGTTGGGTAGTGAAGGTTCGTCAGGGCAAACTTTGAGACTACGTCTATCCATATGAAAAACAGTAATATAAACAGATAGTTTTGTTCAAAATGTATTATAATTTAATATTTTATAATATTTTGGTGTTGACTTACTTGTAGAATTATTAATTTAATTAAATTGATATAAATAAAAACCAATTTCTAGAAAATAATTTGATTTAATTTAACAAATAGATATTTCGAAAACAACTTTAAACTATAACACTGAAGATGAAAACATTGTTTTCATTCCATCATTTAGCATGCAATCAATCATTTACATGCAATTAGCAAGTATTTTCATAACATATTTCAAAATGTTCACCATAATATTATAATAAAAATAATCAAAATTAATGGCCGATTATAGCACAACGTTGCGCCAACACCGCCTAGTTGAAAATATAAATGTAAAAAAATGTAAAAAATTTATATGTACTTAATGTTTAGAAAAATATTTGAAAAAAATACCATATAGTATTAAACCATTTTAGTAAGTACTAGGTATAGAAAATTATATTGGATTACAATAATTAAATATATCAAACAAATTATTATTAACTATAAATGTATACCTGAACAATCTTTTTGGTTAATTTTAAATGAGTTTTTTTAAAATTATATTCTTATAGTTTGGATAATAGTTATAATAGTCACTGACAGGTTTGAACTAGCCCGGACTGTTAGTCCGCGATCGCGGTCTGAGCCCTCGACTAATTTTAGGCCCCTTGTTCATGAGTCAAATTCAAAAAATAATATTTATTAATAGATCTACGGGCCCGGTATTGATTTACATAAACGATTATTATTTCCTATTCTGCCAGCATGGTAAAAAAATTCTAAACGATTGATCTGTTTTTGAAATTTGTAAAAGTACCTATTTACACATTTTATTTAAAATGTACCTACATTAATCGCGTCATTTTAGGCAAAATATACCTGAATCATTAAGTTTTCCACCACAATTCTGGGATTATTACGATGTATGATGTTTAGTTTTATTGTTACGGTATATTATTGACAAAATTAACAACATTTCGAATTTTACCACCTCTTAAAAATAGTTTTTCGGTCATTGAACGTCATTTTAGAATTAGAAATTATAATTCCCTTATAATTCATATATAAATAAAATTAACAACTTTGTTTTAAAACCATGGCCGAAATATCTGAAGGGTTCATCTGTTTTTGTAGGTCTGTAATATAGTGTTTTAAATATCGTGTAAAATATGTATTAAAGTTTTGAATAAATTATTTATCAGAATTTCTTTTATAATACTATATAAGTTTCTTTTTCATCAAAATTTATAATATTCCAAATTTTCCACTTACCTCTTTTCATAAAACATAGATTAATTATAGGTACTATATATGTCTATATATATGCCAATTTTCTCTTCTTATCGTTGTTATTATTTCAAATACTAAATAAAAAATGTTCATTGAAACTAAAAATTAATTTTTCGTGACTTTATTTTTTAATGTATCTATGTTTTGTATAATTGTATATTGTTTACATTTCAGATCAACTTTGAAAAATTAAATGATGTTCTCTTATTAGAAAAATTTACAATAATATTCCATGACCTTCCAATTAACTGAATCCAATTTAAAATTTTCTATCCATTGTTAAGCTCAAGTTTAAATTTTAAGAGCCTAAAATATTTACAAAATATTAAACACATCTACTTTCCTAAAATCACAGTAATAATTAAAAATAATCTAAGTTTCTAGGATTATTTAAATTTTGTTTTACCTTTTTCAAAATATTTTGTATTAAGACTGGAGGATGCCACACGTGTGTTATTTGGTCGAAAAAATGTTTTCTCAATCTGTAATCGTAATTAGGAAATTTTACACAACAGTTTTAAAGACTAAATCTTAAGAAGAGTTTTTAATTTTCTAAAAATCTTTTTTTTGGGGGGGGGGGGATTTTTACAGATTTAATTTCATCAGTTCTATTTATACTATCGAAAGAAGGATGACGGTTGAACACAGAGATAATTTCGTCTACGATATTGTGTTTCTCAATAAATTATGACTACCGCCCAAGAAAACATTTTTTTTTTTTTTTTTCGTAGAACGTTAAACGGTTTTCTTAATAAATATCTTAATTACACAACAATAAATAATGGTACTGACACTGAACTATTTTTAAATTACTTTTAAAATGTACTTAAATATTTTGAATTGTTAAATATTTTTTTCTTAAAAATGTTTTTAAATATCCTATATTTATATTATATTATCCTATACTACCTTAAGTGCAACACCTACCGGAAGCAACTCCTTGTAAGTTGAACTCCTTTTAAGTGATATTGCTTGTATGTTCAACACCTTTTGAGTACAAAACCTTGAATTTGTAACCCCATTTGGGTGTGACACCTTATAAGTTTTTTTTTTTTTTTTTGAGTGAAACACCACATATAAGTCGAATTAATTTTTAGTGTGATTCATACACCTCATATTATGTTTTTATCAGGAACCGAAATAAATCGGTGACCGAAGTTTTTTGAGAAATACTAATGTTAATTTATTTATTTATTTAACCTTCTGCGAAATTTAAGGTTTGCTTTCTAGAAGTTAGTCTTTCACACATAAAATGGTTCTGTTGTAGGTTGACAAAGTAGATAAGTAATTCAAAAATGTATCGAACTTAATATTCTCAGATTTTTATAAGAACTCGAACTTACAAAAGAATAACGGGTTTCGTCCAACATACATAAATTATATTTAATAACAATTTTGAAAAATACCATAATAATATAATATGGGTGTATTAAAATATAATAGGTACCTACTCTGCATATGTGATTCGATCGGACTTATTCGTTCTCGAATTTTATAAATATGGAAATGTTTGAAAGTCCTCCCGATAAATGTTCACCTGAATGCATTAATTTAAAAATATAATGAAAATTGTGAAAAGTACTACTAAAGTCAGACGATTTGAAATTCATTACTACGAGTTATAAAAAAATATACTAAAGGTACCTAATATGTGAATCAGTCGATCGGACTTACAGTTCTCGGTGTTTTATAAAACTATTGTCCCCAGATGGAAATCTACAAATGTCCGAAAAAATAAAATACGAATTTACCACAGGGTATTATAAAAGGTACTCGGTACAATATACGTAGTTCAAACGAACAGAAAAAAGTTTAATAAATATAATAATAAAAGTTGCAAAGATAAGAACATTTATTAAGATTTCGTTCACATATCGTGTACATTGGATAAATATTATTATTTCTGTAGACGCCGAGATCGAGAAAAAAAACACAAAAAAAAATCAGATCGACATACAGGAATTCGAACCGTTAGACCCGTATCGAATGTCGGTTTGACAATCGATGCCCTATACCACTAAGCTATCTAATCGAGATGATAAAACGACCGAAATTTATCTAATTTAAACTATTTAGATAATGGACGATTTCATATTTCAACTCATAATATAGATAACTACACATACTGGGAACGAACGTCCCGGTCGTACAGAAACGAATCGTAGACAAAAAAATATTAAAAAATAATATAAAAATATAATACAATATAAAATGTCCGGGAAATCCGATTCCGACCCCTACGACATTGAAAAACGTCAGCAAAAGGTCGCAAATTCCGATTTTGAGATTTCGGGGTGATAAGACGATGGCGCGATAAACGCCGAACTGATTAGACACGGACGGTGGAACGGATTTCTTCCATGCGATCTATAGGGTGAACACAGAGCTTTTACGGTATGTAACTAAACTTTACGTTTTTGGAAAAGTCGAAATACGGAAGAACGGAAAACTGCAAAATCGTAAATCGTAAATCGTAGAATAAAATAGTTCTATCTAATGCACCATTTTCTAATGTTAGAATAAATAGGTTCTTTATCGAAAATAATATGCTATTGGTACAATAATTATCCAGAATCCTGTTGTATTATTGAATCTATTTTGCAACGCGGACATGTAGGGCGTTAACCGTATGATAAAAACAAAATTTGAAGGTAAAAATTAGCTCAGAATCTAAAATGGACTTTATTCACGTTTTTTTAGTGTACACATTATTCAAATATTCAATATCTCCCTCCTTCACAAAGTCCTAAATATACCACTGCTTAAAAACAATATAAAACGTTTCTTTGTTTGAGAATAATAAACAATTAACTATTTTACATAACATTTAGCTACTAAATAAAATCCGTTATAAAAGATAAACTAATCGTACAAAAATCCTAATGGAGATCTTAGCAAACAGTTAGATCTCCAATGATTCTTACTACGCGAAGGATACTAAAGCTAAGGAAAGGTACAAAAACAAATAAAATCATAAAAAACTATTCATTAAGTTATTTTACTATTAAGAATAAACGAATATGTGTGATACCAACAGTACAGGAAGATTAAGGTGCATCCACTTAATACTATAGAACCCACTACAGTAAAATTTAATGAGAAACATAAGATACAGGTATATACCTATACAATTTTACATATAAAACCACAGCTTTGGATGAACGCCGCCTATGGACCCAACTGGTGACACCGTACAATTTAGTCAGGACCAACAGAATAAAAAATCTATTTTTAGACAAAATCACAGTTTGCAGCTCTTGAAATAAAATAAAACATGAAACTTTTATAGAATTTGCATACCAACCTACAAATTATTGACTAAAAAAAAAAAATTTGAATATATATATGTATAATAGGAATTAGGATTACATTAATAAGTATTACTATCGTTTTAATAAAACAACCTACGATAGGGCCAGCCTAGGCTGATGTTTAGATAATCTATGCCATAAGCCAGCTTTGAATATACTGCTACTCCACCACCGTAAACTGCCCGATATGCGAATAAATCAACCACCAGCCACAACTCCGATCCAAAGGTATCGACCACTGAGGTCAAGAATACCTTTGATCTCCTAGGTAGTCAAAGCCAAAATTGTGTTGGTGTTTCTTATTTTTTTACGTGTCCTATTTAAAAACGTCCAGAAGTTGCTTTATTGGAACTGCATTATGCCATTTGGTTTCTACCGACGGGTCCGTTGCAGAACTAAGTTCCGATGTCTTGGATCCGTCAGAGTTAACTCCACCCGAATGCTTCAGTTTACCCCATAACCGTTAGATATCCATGTACATGGACGGTCCACCAGACTGCGGTGAACCAGGACTTAAGCGTGTTTGGTTTCGCACGTTCCTCTCGCCTAATAAACCAGACGAGTGCGGAAGACCCACAATCTAGATACGATGGTCTGAGTCGCTGTTCCAGTAAAATCTTACCCCCGGGATAATTCTGGGAAAATCAAACCCCTACAGTAAGATTATCCTAGGAAAATCATACCTCCCTCAACACTGGTCACAGTACACTTAAGAGTAATACACTTACAAACTTCATTAATATTTTGTATTTGTGACTTACGTACTTACGTTAAACAATTCACACTGAATCGCACTTCGTCTTACATTGTTGCCAGTAAAAATCACAGTATTTCTGAATGATTATAAACATAACCATAATCTTAAATTATATTAGAAATAATACACAATATAATACCTTATGACTATGGTCATAAATAAATTATAATACATATTAGTACTAACATTTAATATTACATTACATCAACGATTAAATCATAGTAAATATTATTTGTGGTTCTACATACCTATTCATACATTGTCGATGTACTGAATGACTTCTTATTAATATTATTTTAAATATTTATTTTGCTCTCTATATCTCTCTGAATATCACTATTTCAGTTCCACCACTTGATATCTCCCGCAAATACTTCGATTTTCGCAATACTCAATATAACGAAATCTTTCCTTAATTCTTTTATTTTAATTGGCTTGTAACATTTTCCAAACTTATTATTAATTATAAGGTAAATGCCTTAAACAACGCATTCTATTTATGTATCTTTAGTTATATTCCTCAACGAAATTTTGTTCTTTCCAAATTTCCAGTCTGGTTTTCCAGACAACTAAAAAAGCTGTTATTCCTTAAGAAACAAGCTTATTCTAAGTACAAAATTACTCTTGATCCTACTGACTATCATGATTTCTCTATCCTACTTGCATACTACAAACATGAATTTAAAAAATGTTATAAAGCCTTTTTATCTAGAACTGGGTACTTACTTAGCAAAAATCCTCGCAAATTTTGGGACTTTGAACGTAAAAATCGATCTATGAACCAAATACCCAAGACTGTAAACTTTAATAACTTGCCTAGTGTTAACAAACTATATGGTGCTAATAAATTCTCTTCTAACTTCAGCTCCCTTTATACCACTGAATTATGTATAACGATCCCTCCATCCTCCTGTACATTTAATCTACCCAATAATTGCTTCTTCGGTAATAATGATATTTCCTCCAGATTTTCTTCCACCATGAGGTTAAATCTATTGGTCCCGATGTTCATTCTGGCGAATTTCTTTTTAATCTCTTATCATTTCTCTACCCTGTACACTATTATCTTTGTAGGCAATTTTTTGTAGAAAGTGTCTTTCCTGACATATGGAAGCTAAGCTCTATTTCTTTTATATTTAAATTTGGCGATTCCTCATTAGTGAAAAATTACAGACCTATATCTATTCTAGCTTATGTTGCCAAACTCTTCGAAGTCTATAAATATATCCAACCATCTGTCAACTCCATTATTATGGACGAACAATATGGTGTCCGACCAGATAGGTCAACCATTTTCTATTCTGTTATCTTTTTTAATTATGTTTTTTATGTATTCAATTTTCACTCACAAGTTGATGTAATCTTCCTGGACTTTGCTAAATGGTGTTAAATCTGACATATTTACTCCTCCATTTGAGGTTTTTCAAGGTAGTCACCCTTAACTCCTACTTTTTCTAATTTCTATTAATAATGTTAATCGTGTTAAATTGTTAAATTTAATTAAAATTAAATGTTAAACACAGTCGACTTCTTGCATTTTCTGATGATTTAAAATAATTTTCACGTGTTACCTCTATTGATTGACAAGCGTCTAGGGACAAAGAATTCGAATGGCTGCAAAATGGACCACTACGATATCATATGTTCCTTATCTTTATCACTAAATGAATAATGTTATGGATATTATAGATATTAGTTAGACATGATACGAGTTCATTCCATGCGTGTCATCAATATAAAAGACATAATTTCCAAATTTTTCTAACATTGATTTTTGATAATTATTCATTATTTATAAAAGAAAGTTTTCCTCTTTTAGTTCCATAACATGTTCATCATTTTGACCTTGTGATTTATAGTTTACTAGGATAAATTTTCCATCAGAATTCAAGTTTTGAACCCAAGCCTCAACACTTCCCTTGTAGCATCGTTAGAATGACGTACAACCTCATTATTTAGATTGTAAGATGCTTCAACGTTGTTTAAATTATTTTTTACTTAATAAATGTGTTCTTTCTAAATAGTTATCTGATCTATTATCCCGAATTTCATATAAAATCTTCTCAAATATGTCGTGAAATCTTGGATGATACTTCACTCCTTGTAACTTTGTCCAAAGACAAATATCCTATTTAATTTTCATGACTTATGTGGTTACCATTAATTGTTGTGGTGCATTTTTTGTTAATTTTGATATCACAACATTGATGCTCACTGGACAATTTCTAGCGAAGCTTTGATGTAATATTATTATATATAGGTACATAAAGTAATTTTTTTTTATGTTTAAGAAAACTACTGGAAAAATCGAATCAGTAGTAGTCTAAGTACCTACCACCTAGAACCAATTTGTAATCAAAAAATCTCTTTACTCCAAACCTCTTACTCGATTCCATATTACAAATTAAACAACCAAAAACATATTTGCAACATTTAACTTAAAACCATTTAAAAACAAATTATAAATGCATTTGAAATTTATTTTTTATTGAAGAGTACATAATTAAAATATTATGATTTGTTGTTAGTACAAACAATTAATAATTCACAGAATGTATATGAAAACAATTTACTTACATTTAACATATTATACAATTTACTATGTGGTAATGGAGATATCAGATATATGTCTCTGGCGATAACTTATATCTATAAAATCCATAGGTAACATATTTTATTTAGTGATATAGATAAGGAACATATGATATCGTAGTCGGCCATCTTGCAGCCATACTCTGTTTAGACACGCTTGTTATTGATTGTTGTAAATGGCTACAAATTTATCTCAATAACTCAATCATATGGTCAAATAAAGTAAGCCTTCAGCTGAATATTTCCAAGCGTAACTATGTAATATACAAGGCTTTGTAAACCTATCAATTTCCGTTAGACTGTCCATGGATTTGATCCGCCCCTAATTAATAATACCATTAGGAACCGTTCCCGAGACCACTGACGGTGACAGCTTTCCCTCAGTCTATTCCGAAACGGTCAATGGATGTGGGACGAAAACGCAAAACAACGTCCATCGCGGTGGATTCCGCGAAAATCGATACGACTCGTAGACGAAAACGGCACTTGACAATAGCCGTTCGACACGCGGACAACAAACATAATACGCGAAAACTTTGTTCGCAAAAGTAAGACGGCCGGAGATACGTCACGGCCGATGGTAAAGTTTGGACTGCGGGGGACTCGAACCGTTGCAACGTGCAACGCGTCGAACGCGCGCGCATATACACCGGATTGTGGTGACCGCGGGCCTTTGACAGTTAAACGGGGTGGTGGCAAGTTGTCGAGCATAGTAAAACGTTGAAATAATTGAACTTCCGGAACACTAAATTCTGTACGACATAAGCTCTAGTATGGAATCCTCCTTATATCACTACTAATCTGTATCGTAAAGTTGTGATAATGAACTTGAGCCTGATACGATACATACGGACACATACAGCATAAAATATTTTACGCTTTTTGAACGATAGTGGTCGAGTAAATTTCGAACACGGTTTATTACCTATTCACTATATTTATCGGAAACTAATTGTTTTACATTTATGTACATGCAATACGTAGTATATTATTTTATAATAAGTAATATAGGTACCGTAAGCAAAACTTAATTATTTTTGATATAACAACAACCGTTACGTTCATTTTAGACGACCTACCAAAAAACATGAAATGAGTTTAAAGTAAAATATTTGAGACTTTAACTACATAATATGCATGTAACCACCAAAAGGAATATATTTCGTTAAAACATAGAATCCTAACTGATACTTAAAATATGAAATGAGAAATTTGATAAAATATGTTTTAGATACGAGTATATTTAATTATTATAACACAAAATAATTAATCAGACTTTAACTTTAAAAAGTAAAAACACAATGGTAATGAAAATTAAATATTATATTGATACTAATTACAATCTAGCCAAATTATAATATACATGAATTTAAATAATGATTGTAAAAATTGTTCAATTTTAATTTTAATCGTCGAAAAAAATATATTGATTTTCCAATTTTTTTCAATATATATATATATATAAACGTACTCTTGGTCGGTATTAAAATGCTCCAAAATATGGACAGAATATACATGTCCAGTTATATAATCAACAAATATATTAACATGTCAAAGTAAAAGTAATCAAAGTATAAAAAACAATAATTTATAGAATGAACATAGAATTATACATATGGAAAATAATAAATTACATATAGGTAAATATTAATAATTAAAATTAATTACAATTAAAATAATTAATATTTTTGATTCTTATATATAATTATTTATATTATATATTTCATATTTGAATTGTTATTTCAAAATTTATAACTAGAAGTTATTGATTGACATGAACCGTGATTAGATGTAAATATGATGTAATATATTTATTTTTTTAATTTACTTATATCTATATATTTTATATATTTCTTCTCTATTGGTCTTATAGTTTGTCACAATATTGTTAATAAATCTGGTAAGAACTATTATTGAGTAAGTATAATAATTAATCACTATTTCTCTATACTCAAGAAATGTGAAAGTAAAACTTTTACATACAAACAACTAAAAAGTTATATGATAGTATATTAAAACATTTTCATAATATCGATTAATTTTTTATACTGTTGGTAATAATGGATTAAAAAAAAAATTGTTTTTGTAGTTGATACAAGTATGATTAATAATAAATTAAGTTCATAGCGTTAGTAAATCAATAAATTCGAAAAAGATTTTGAATTGAATCCCATTCAAAATTAATGATAATCATATTATTATTATCTATGTAGTAAAAATTTTAAAGCATATTAAATATTTAGGTTATAATGAAATTAATAAGAGTACATTGTATAAAAGAAGTAGAAATCACTACATATAATATAGATTTTCAATCAAATTAATCTAAAAATGAATTTATTGTTAATATGTTATTTTGTTACGAAATTAATTTATTTTAAAATAATAGATTAGAGAAAACTTAAATAAGTATATACCTATATTTTTTAATAACTAACAATTAATCTAAATTTTTACTTATAGTAAATAATATTAAAACATAATTTTTATAGATTTATTATTTTAATGAAAATATATTTAAACAATTTTGATAATCAAATTATTCTATTGAATTATTTTTTTTTATACATATGAATAAAATTACCTTTTTATTTAAAATTGAAAAAACCAGTTCGTGGGAGAATGAAATCACTTCGCTCGTTGTATAGAATACTGGTGTTGGATACATATATTGAATTTAAAAGCAATGATAATTCATTTATCTCGATAAATCAATTCTGATCTAACCTTCGGTTTATATAACACGATTATTACTATCGGTAATAACTAAAATTATATAACTCTTTTATGACGAACAACTTCAAAATTAAATATTTCTATAAGTAGCGCAAAATTAAGGACAAAATTTAAAAAATATTGTGTAATTATGTTAATTTTATATGTATATAAATTTTTGGTGAAAATTTCAAGTCTTTAAACCCATTTTTTCCCAAATATTCAAACACATGTCATACCAAAATAATACACGTTGTGGAAAAATTGAAACGGGTATAAATCAAAAAAAAATCGTGCATATAAATTTTTGAGATTTTTTAATATTTTTGGAATGGCGTATTTTTTAACATTGTATTAAAATTAATATTCAAACATTAAAATTCATATTAAATTATGATGAAAATACTTAACGATTTAAAATTGCTATAAATAGCTCAAAATCAAGAACATTAAAAAAAAAATATTTTTAACATTAGTATAATAACATTAAATACAATTTATGTGAAAACTTCAAGAACTTATGACCATTATTTGCGGAATCACAGCAAAAAAACTGATTATAAATAGGTTATTTATATATAAACATTATTGTATTATATTGGTCTCCAGTATAGGGTTACCATATATCCCAGATTACTACCGGGACACTACCGGTTTTAAGCATTGCGTCTCGGTGTTCCAAAAAAGCCTTTCGAAATGGCTAATTGTCCCGAAATCAGATTTCGATATTTAACATTAACAATATTTCAATTTTTACTATAGAAAAACATGTTTGAAAATCGTATAATTGAGATAATTACATATCTGTTTTCACATAGCCATGAATATTATACCCACTTACTCCAATATATGCAGTTATTATTTGGAATTATATAAAAAAGAATGTAATTAATAGTAATTTTATAAATTAAATTTGTAATGTTAATAAGTATCGACAAAAAAAATATTTTCGAACAGTTTAAAATATTTGAAAAATTGTTTAAAGAACAAAAAGTTAAATACAAAAACGGTACTCTCGAACATCATTGGTTATCGCTAATTAAATTTTATATATTTGAATGAACTTAATATAAAAGCAATATATTTGAAGTTTATTTTACTTAGCTTGATTCAAATACAGCAGTAGGACACGTGTTCTCATTGATGAATATTGAGGGTACTATAGAATGGACAATTTGGAAGTTATAGACGACATATTTACAGTAGTTAGTAATAATAACGGAATAATAAACAAACTAAGTCTTGACAACTATATCAAATTTTCGAAACCTGTTTTTTTTTTAATGATAAAAATAAATAAGAAGTCAAAAAATTAAAAAAAGAACTCTTTAAAGAATTTTCCTGACAAAATTTTTGATCGGAAAATGGGATCACGTGTCTGATTAGATGAAGTCTGGTAGAAAAGTTTTCATCAGAAATAATATAACATTTTATATAGGTAGAGTAAATCAATAAAAAATTGTTAAGTATTTGGATGGTAGAACTTTTACTTAAAACTATAGTATAATTTTTTTTTCCGGATTTTTCAAAGTAAAATTTGGTAGCCCTACATAAGTACCAGTTACCAATCGAACTATGTCCGTAAAAGAAATCGAGGCCACAAATACTGTTGGGTGAGCCTACTTGGGGTAAGGTAAATTTGTCACAAACAATACAAAAATCGAAATTCGATGATTTCCAAACCTAATTTATGGACAGAGAATGACTCTCGTGTCTAAAAATATTAGAGCTCGGGGGAAGGTAGACTCCAGCTGAAAACCAGTGGTTCCTCCAGGAATAGAGATGGACACAAATACTTGTTTAATTTCAAAACGCTTGGTAAGACAAGTAGGACAGAGAATAATTCATTCTTCACGGAAATTGAAAATCAAGACCCTTCCGCGGCGTCGACTATCACTAGTGTTTGCATTTTTATTGTTGTATTATAAAAATGACCAAAAATTATTTCAAAAATATTTAGCACGATTTTAAATGAAAATGATATTTATATCACTTATACCTGATTATAATGACTAATATAACATGTTATATATATATATGTGTGTGTGTATGTGTGTATTTTCCCTCTTATTAGACTCGCCTTAACGCTCTTTATTTATATCCTTTTCTCAACTACAAATGATCATTTAAACTCTCCTTTATTTATTGTCTCATTCACATTGCAAGTAATGACTCTGCCTTCACATTTTAATTGTGTTTAGAAAAAAAGTCGTATAATATTTTTAAAATTATTTTAAGACATTTCTTGCAATTTTCTTAATATATGTACCTACTAATTATTATAAATATTTTAAATTTTTATTCTATAAAAATGAAAATTTTGTAATTTTTGTTTTCTCTTTTATATATTATACAAATATCAGTATTGTACATTTTTAGGCTATACTTGTACTGTAAATAAAATAAAATAAAATATAAAATCGTTCACATGCCACCGCCCCTCGTATAAATAAGTTTAGGCATTAAGTCATATAACTGCACCATAAGCAAACAGACAATAATATGAAATAATAAAATCGCAATAATCATATTATTTGTGTAAACCGATACAATATACCATCAAGTTATAATGAAAATATATTGTACATATTAAATTAATATTTACCTCATTATCATAGCGTTTTAGACAATTTAGAATAATATTGTGTTAGTTTTACTACTAATTGTATTATAATATATTTTATTTCATTTATATTTTACACAAATCATATAAATACAATCGTATCAAATTTGAAATTAGTTTTCTTAAATAGTCATAAATTTAACCATAATTGTTTCAAATATTTTCCAAGAGTGACACAAGATTTTAATACAATTTGTTATACTGAACAACTAATGTAATATACTTTATCATCAATTAATTATGATAGTTAACTTGAAACGCCGTCTTGGAATTCGTAGTGTAGTTTCGAGTATACTCTCGCTAAAAAGGAATTCACTCTAATAACATATTTAATTAGATACCTTCAAAATAAATGACTACACCAATCTACCTGCAATTCCTTTCAACGATATATGCTTTGAGACTAAGCCCCAAATTAGAATTTTCCCCTGTATAGTTTATACTTAAAACACAACAATCTATAAACACTTTACAAATACTTTAATTGCCAAAGTTTGTTTGTATACATCCATTGCATGCACTGTGTTGGAAAATTATGTACCAACCATTTTTGGTGAGAAGTTTTAAAAGAACCGTTTGTCTATTGGCGAACATTTTACAAGCGTTTAACCATTTATTCTATTGACGAATAAATAATAGTAGATTTAATCAATGATAAATCCAGAAGGAGGGAAACTATAAAAACCGTAGCGAACTCAACATTTTACTTATGACATTACATATTTTATCATTTCAGTTAAAGTATTGATGGGCGAAGTTAAAAATTCTACTAAAAATTAAATAATGATGACACAAATTATCTTCCTAAACTACAACTCGTTAAACCCGACATTTTAAGTTTAAGCGTTATAAATGAATTTTTGAAAAAAATTGAGATTACAAACTGACCATTCAACATATATAGGAAGGTACTCGAATGAACTTACTTCATGAACTATTTAGTCTAAACGAAATTTATATTTTCTCAATTTTATGACATAATATTGATTTAATATAATAGCTAATATTATGTAGTGTTAATCGCATATAAACTTATTAGTTAAACAAAAAAAATGGTTTTAATCATTAGAGTATGTCATTAGTATTTATTTATTTGTACTAGAACGTATTTAGATAAAAAAAAAAAAAAGAAAGTACCTACCTACATTATGTATTTGTAAAACATATTTTCTATTAATATAGTTATGAGGTATACAATTTGGATCAGATGACAATGTTTAAAGATACATTTTATATTAATATCTATCTATTTGTAACCCTATACCATTCAAACATAATGTAAAGCTATCTGAGGAATTTATTGATTATGTAAATATTAGTTTTACCCACACATGGAAATTTTAATAATATGATATATTATGTTTATTGCATAAAATAACGATTTTCGAATTACTTAAAATATATCCTGTATGAATATAATCTATTGGAGATTTTTAAAAGATTTTAATTATTTATTACACCACTAAAAAAAATACAAAACTAGATGGTAAAAAATATAAAAATCTAACTCCCCTCCTCCCACTAATAAAATCATAGATCCATCATTGTTTATAAGTTTTAGTAATTATTAAAAAAAATGTTTGAATTGTTCGTATCTAAACACTATTCCGTACAAGTAAATATTATTGTTAGAAATTAATTATCAATATTATTAAATGCGTAATAATTTAATCATTAAAAAATTTATTTTTAAAATGTATTTTATTATGGTAATATTATTGAATGTTTTCTGTAGTATAATTAATTATTTTCGTTCACTGGTATTAATCAATTTTTTATGTTTTCTCATTACCCTTTTCGCTATTTCTCTATTTGTAATAGAAATTACAATTATAATATTTATCAATTTATTTATTTATTAGTTTGAAAGAATCATTTTTAGATTAAATTATTTTGTATTTATAAATTTTATTATTATTGATTAATATGATTTTTCAAATCGAATTTGAAGGTAATTTATTTAAGAGACTATGAGAATCCGTTTTGCAGTGAGGATATTCGAGAGGAAAATATATACATTGAATCTACGCATGTCTGCTGTTGGAGAGACTAGGGAGATTTAGAAATTCTTACTTTCTTGAATAATGCTTATTAGTTCTTGTAATTTCAAAATGTAGCACATACAATTTTTAAAAATTAGAAATGGAATTTTACTGATTAAAAAAAAGGATTTTAGACATGTGGCTAAATTGGGAGTAATTTAGGGGAGGGGGGTACTTATACATTTGCCCTAGTCTAAATTTTGACTCAATTTCAAGTCATCAAATTTTAAATATTTTAATTGCCCCTTGTATTTGTTATTGACGTTTTCAAAAATTGAAATATAAAAATTATCGTTTAGCTAAGTCGTTACGAACACGTAAATTATATCACTATAATATAGGTAGGTTTTTGATTAGCATTTTGACTGATATCGCATTTATTTCATAATAATATTATAAAATCAATGGTAGTAGGTATATACTTGGAGCACGTTAAGAGTGTACACCGTTTTCGGACGAAAACTCGTCCGCCACGCGCAGATTAGTATTAAAGAACGTGACTACGACTATATACAATGTTCGATTATGGTGAGGTTGCGTGGTGGAAACCGGTCTCCACCTGCGCAACTGGGTACACTCTTAACATGCTCCGAGAATACAAGCGGCGAGTTCATTATTATTAATATACTAGCTTGAGTGCAACACCTACCGGGTGCGACTCCTTGTAAGTGTAACTCCTTTTAAGTGAGACTAATTGTAAGTTCAACACCTTCTGAGTGCAAAACCTTGAATTTTTAACCCCATTTGGGTGTGACACCTTGTAAGTGTAACTTTTTTTTTCTGAGTAAAACACCACGTAAGTGGAATTACTTTTTAGTGTAATTCGTACACTTCATATTATGTATTTTATATTGGAATAGATAGTTGGTGAGTGAATTATTAATTAATTATTCGTTTAAAAAACATTTCGCCTGCGGCGGAATTTCACGTTTGCTTTCTAGAAGATAGTTTTTCACACGTAAAGTGTTTCTGTCGTAGGTTGACAAAGTAGATAGATAATTAAAAAACGTACGAACTTATTATTCTCAGATTTTTATACAAACTCGAACCTCGTTTCGCTCGGTTCTCGCCCGAGTGTTACGAGTTAAAAATTTAAAAAAATACCATAATAATATTTGTTCTCGAGTTTTTATATATGTAGAAACGTTTGAGGGTCCTCCCGATAAAAGTTTCGATTTTGGGATTTCGGGGTGATAAGACGATGGAGCAAAAAATGCTGAAGCGATAAGAAACGGACGGCGGAATAGTTTTCTTCCATGCGATCTATAAGGTGAATACAGAGTTTATACGGTGTGTACCTACACTTCGCATGTTCGGAAGAGTCGAAACACGGACAAACGGAAAACGGAAAAGTCGTAAATCCAAAGCACGACGGTGATAAAAACGAAAAAGAAAATACCCACGTGGCCGACGGTACGGAAAACTGTCAGCGGAATTAAATAAAAAGCGGTGTAAAGTTTTCTCTTTCACGAAAAATCATGCATTCGGAGTTAGCATATTATATAATAGATTTATATAATAGGATAATCTATTTTGTGTACGGATCATAATATCTAAAGTCGAACCATTCAAATCACCTATATATAGATAGTCACAAATCACGTGTGTCGTATGAATTGCAATAAACTTATAAACATTTAAACATTTTAATATACCTTACCCGGTCGACTTTACAGTTTACCCGATTTCAGTCCGTATTATATTCTTTTATCTGTGATTAGCACCCGGTAGTATCTTTATATAAACTTTTGGTTTACTCTCAATTCCCAAAATAATTTTCCTTTATTTGTTTTCCTTTTATTTTATTTGGTTTTCGTTCTATAATTTATATTATATTGAATACCAATTACCAATATTTATATTATAAACAATGTCAGATAAATATAAAAGAAAAATAATTAAATTAGAGTGTATAAATTTTGGTAGTGTTTTTAATAATGACTATAGTCTATAACATGAACTGCAAGTACACAATGCAAAAAACTTAAAGTAGAGTATTTTGGAGCGCCAAGCAATTCTTTCGATGCTGCAAAAAGGACAAAGATATTCAAACATCTATAGTAAGTAAATATAATACTCAGTGGCGTAGCCGGAAAGTGGGACAGAGGGGCCATGGCACCTATTTTTAATTTAGATTTTGAGTACATTGTGGTTTTACTATGATATGTTGTTTTTTTGTATATATATATACATAATTTTGAGTAGGAATTTTCAGGTACTAAGAGCTTTCTGAAATTTGTCTTTTATACTTTTATGTCTTTTGTCTTTGCACTTTTATAATTTAATCTGGTTATAAAAACCAAAATGCATATTATAAAAGCGAGTTTTGCTCGCGAATAGGTACCTGCAAGAGACATCTGAAATGAGTTCAGGAGTTGTATGCGCATCTTTGTATTTTATACAACGATTTTATTGAAATATTTTGTACTACATTTATCCGCGTCTTTTGGTAGCGTATGACCCTTGGAAGTGTGTTCGTGATTAATATCTACTTTGATACTTGTCAGTCATTATTGACTATAAGGCATATTCTTGAAATAACTTGAGATAATCGTAATAGTCTGCTCCTATGGACTTAATTTTAACTTAGTGTACCTTGTCATAGCTAAAGGTTCTTCAAATATTATTTAGACGTTTAAGAGAGCGGTTTTAAAAAGATCCTTTACTAATATTCAGGTCCTGATCTAAATTATATAAAAGCTACAATAGTCGTATGTTTTGAGGATAATAACGGCAAGAATTATTATCCTGTGTTACGAATTTCAGACATTAGAGTATGTTTTTTTTGTTTTGTATTACTGTATACGAGTTGATTAGAAAAATATACGTATACGATAACAATCTGGAAATAGGCTTATAAATTCATGCTTATAATGAAATCAGTGATCGGACCATCGGAAGTACGTATACTAATCTTCTGCTTATTAGTCAAAAATACAAAAATACGGGGTTCTTCAAAAGCATTAAAAGTTAAAACCAATTAAAACCACCGAAAATTACCAAAAAGTTTTATAATTCTGAAAATAATTTATCGGAAAACTTTATATTTAGTCTAAATAAATATTAATCATTAGCATAATAAAAATTTCAATTTTTTTTACCACATTCCAAAAATGTATAAAAAAAAATATGCTTTGTTTAACATTTTTTATAAATTGGAAAACAATATTATTTCGAATTTCGCCCAGAAATATCTTATGCTTTCACATTTAAAATTGGTTATAATAAAGATCGCTGGGACGATTGACCAAATTATTTGTAATATTCCCTGAATGCAATTGAAGATGTATAATGGGTAAATGAAAGAGGCTTAATTTGGGGTGGATTTAATTTTTTTTTCTCATGAAAAAGGGGATAATAACTACCTAGTACCTAATTTAAAAATTATAATCTATTAATTATTACTTAGGAAGACGTTATACCGCCCGATTTCTAGTGTAAAAATATGTGTACGCAGAACGACGATAATTCGTTTAACAGTGGTATAAGAATAAAAAAATCTATTTTATAATCGAAAGTTGATGATATTTTTGAGGGTAGTCATCAAATATGCGTATAAAAATAGTTATAGGTGTTTAAAAAACTATAAACAAAATGATTTTTGAATGTTAGATACTATGCTAAATATTTAGTTTATTGAAAAAACGATATAACATTCTTCGACAACTTTTAATTTTATAATAAATTTTTTTACTCTTAAATCACTAGGAAATGAGTAATCGAAATTTTGCGTAGGCATGTTTTTTTTAAACAAATATCGCAAATTACACAACAATAAAAAATGGTGTTGACACAATTTAACACACTATTTTTAAATTAATATTAAAATAATATGTTCAAATAATAAAATCAAATTGTTGAATTTTCATTTTTCTTGACATTTCATAAAAATTTCCTATACAAAACCCCTTAAAATTGGGTATATGACGTCTTCTTAATATTTAATATTTTTGATATTCCCTAATTCAGTACATAATTTATACTACTGAACACTATTCGAAAATATTGTTTTAAGTCAGCACATTGATAAGTTTTTTTCCCTAGTCTAGCGAAAACTGAAATGTCGCCACATGATGACTGAGCTAGCTATGATTATTTACCAAATACATTATATATATATATATAATATAACATGTTTATAAAACACTACAATATTTTGTAAAAAACTCATAAAATGAAAAAATAATTGTAATAAACGATTCATATATAAGTATGCATTATATATTAATATATTAATGAATTTTAAATTACAAAAGAATATTTAATAAAATAAACATATCAAAAATTCGGCATTCAAAATAAATTTTAAATTTAATTTAATTAATTTTAAATTTAATTTAATTAATAAATACAATTAATTTTAAATTAGTGGGGGTGGAAACACTTAGCTTTTTGGGTAGAATACATGGTGGATATATTGAATTTGTAAGCAATGATAAATAATTTCTTTCTAAAAAAAAAAACGATTCTGAACAAAGCCTCGGTAAATAAACTTGTCAATTACAGCAGATTATACAAATAATGTACAATAAAATTAACAAAAAAAAGTTTAAAAAAGTTTAAAAAATTATTTGGAAGCAAAGGGATCTGAACCGAGACCCCACCCATGATAACACAGTCAGATCCTACTATATTACGTAGAACTGTCGTAAAACATGAAATAACTATTAAAAAATATTGTACATAACGATTTTTAAAATTGTTTGCGTGTGGCTAGAATGTCATATTTTTAACACTATAAAATTTTCGGGTTTTAAAAATAAAAATTATGAATTAAATCTCTCAAATTCGCATAAAAATATAAATAGCCTAAAAATAAGTAACCATTTTCGAAAAAAATTTTTATTAATATTTTACGTATATACGTTTGTGGTAAAAAATTAAAAAATCAAAAAATTATCTCTTTAAAGTTACCAACTAGATTAAAAACACAGACAAAAAAAGCCGGTCAGTAGGTTGTAGAAACACTTCGCTCGTCGGGTGTCAGTATTGGTGGATGCACTTCGCTACTGGTTAGGGTACTTTTGGTGGATGTATTGAATTTGAAAGCAATGATAAATCATTGCATTCAATAAAACGATTCTGAGCGTAGCTTCGGTGTAGTATACATAACTCATATCATTTTTTTTTGTAGGGATCGA